>JARWLC010000001.1:144040719-144241505 GCA_033318265.1 Phyllotis vaccarum | reverse complement strand
GGTTCCGTCATTTTCGTTCTCCCGCCGCCGACCCGCGCCGCCAAACTGAGGCTCTACTATAAGCCAGGCTGCAGCCAACCTGCCAACACCTACTGACACTCACTCATCTCCCAGAGAGAGAGAGAGAGAAAGAGCGCGAGAGAGCGAGCGCGAGGAGAGCGAGCGCGAGTGAGAGCGAGCGAGAAAGAGAGAGAGGGGAGAGACAAAATACCTACCAGAAAGGGGGGGAGGAAGTCCAATTTTTGTAAACTACTAATTTTTAATTTTTTTCTCTTTGCTTTCTTTGAACAATACTTTAAAGAGAGAGGATCATATTAGAGCTATTTTGGGGGCAAAGCTAAAAGAGGGGGGGAGGGGGAAGAAAAAAATTCAAGAAAAAGAAACCCCTCGCGGAGTTTTACTGGAAGAAAAAAAAAGAGTCTGAAAGATTGCTCCTCTTCATCATCATCAACCATCATTCATTCACTACCTTGACATTCCGGGCTTTGATTGACAGCTGGAGTGGCAAAAAGCCATGAAACTCGACAGTTCGGTTACATGTGGGCTGCTGACTGGCGGCTCGTAACCTTCGGTTCGGGGGTTTGACAATTTTTTTTCTTCTTTTTCTTTTTCTTTTTCTTTCTTTTTTTTTTAAACTGAGAGGAAGAGAAGAGAAAAAGGGATAAAGGAGGACCGAACAGGAGGAGGAGGAGGGGAGGGGGAGGAGGAGGTGGAGGAGGAGGAGGAAGATCAGGAGGAGGAGGAAGAAGAGGAAAAAAAAAAGAAAAAGAAGAAATATCATTGAAAAAAAAATCTTCGTTTTCTTGACTGGGCTCCCCCACCCCCCTAAAAATAACATTGGAAAATTGGGAGAAGTCTCCTTGGTTTGGAAAAAAAAAAAAAAAAAGACTCTTCAGCCTAGCTCACTTTCTTATCCGGACTGGGATATTAAATATACGACACATCCAGGAGTTTATTGGAGCGCAGACTGATGGCGCAAAGGGTAGGTTAAATCTCCAACACTTACCTAGATATAAATCCTCTCCTACAGGGCCCCTGCCCATGCCTCCTCTCCCTTCAAGCTGGCTGCTGCTCTTGCTTGATGATGGCGGCCAGTATTTTAAAAAATAGTAGCAAAATTATTCATCGGCTTCTTTCCCCCCCGTGCTTCTGCGTGTGTGAGAGTGTGTGTGCGTGCGTGTGTGCGTGTCTGGGCGCGCGTGTCCCAGCACTGTGCGAGCGGGCGGGCGGCGAGTGCATGTGAGTGCTGTGTGAGTGTGTGTGCGCGCGTGTGTGTTTGTGTGTGGACGTGTGTGCAATTGTTACACGCTTTCGCCTCGCTCCAGCTTTTACCCCCGGCAGCGCGATTCCCCGGGTTCTCCTGCCGTGCTGCCGCTGCTGCGCCTCTTTCGCCGTTGCTCGAGCGGCTCCGGGCGGGCGCGGGCTGCGTAGGAGCCGCCGCCGCCGGGGCCGCCGCTGGGGCCGCGCTGCCTAGACTAGCCTGGGCTGCTTGTTTTGTCTCTGAAATTGACAAGGACGCAGGGAATCCGCTGCTAAATAATGTTTCTGGTAACTTTCACGTTATTCCTCCCTACCCTCTGCCCCCCAGACCCCGGGGAGGCACCGGCCCTAGTCTTTCCTGGTCCTTGGCATTCTCGGCCCATTATTAGCGTTTTTTCTTCTCTTTATTTTGTTTCATTTCGCCCTTTGATTTATTGGATCTCCTGGAGGAGGCGAAGGGGGGTTAGGGGTGGGATCCGGGGCTTCCTCCTCTAGCTAACTCCACTTTTCCCTTGGTTGGCTGGCTGGGGTTCTGCAGCCTCCGGCGGGAGCGGGGGCCTCTCTGTGCCCCCGGCGTCCCCCGGCCTGATCTCCCTTCTCTAAAGGGCTGCTCTCAGCTGAGACTTTTTCATTTTAAAATTTACAGACATCTTCTCCCAACTTTCAACTCTGTTGTTTCTGCTGGTTTGGTTTGTAGTGTGTTCAAGTTGTGTCCGGTACTTTCTTTCTGACTTTGTTTTTATTTCTCTCTCTCTCTCTCTCTCTCTCTCTCTCTCTCTCCTCTCTCTCCTCTCTCTCTCCTCTCTCCTCTCCTCCTCTCTCTCTCTCTCTCTCCTCTCTCTCTCCTCCCCCCCTCCGTCCTACTCCCTCTCTTTTCTCTCTCCAATTCCCACTCCTCTGTTCTCTCTTCTCGGCTCCGGGTTTCTGTGCTTTCTCGCCTCTGCCCTCCTGGGTTCTTTCTCACCCTCTCTGCCACCCCCACCCCCCACCCCTTGCCGGGCTCTGACAGTACGATGAGCTGCCCCATTACGGCGGGATGGACGGAGTAGGGGTTCCCGCTTCCATGTACGGAGACCCTCACGCGCCGCGGCCGATCCCCCCGGTTCACCACCTAAACCACGGGCCCGCCGCTCCACGCCACGCAGCACTACGGCGCGCACACGCCCCCCGCACCCCCAATGTCATGCCAGCCAGCATGGGATCTGCTGTCAACGACGCCTTGAAAAGAGACAAGGACGCGATCTACGGGTAAACCGACCCCCGGACCCAGCTTACTGTGTGTGAGTGTGCGTGAGTGCGTGTGTTTGTCTCTGGTGGTGATGGTGGGGTGGACAGGGCGGCAAAGTGGGAACTTAATTCTGCATGAGAAGACTGTTTGCAGTAGAGAAAGACAGAGTAGGGAGCCTGCTCTTCGGCCCCTTGAGTCACAGACCAGAAAAATGGAACCTCCGTTACTCCACTGCTTCGGCACCTCCAGACACCACAGTCCCGGCTGAGGACTGAGTCCTGGAATCTTGCTGGCAGGGCCTTCTCCCCAAGGACAAGATTCCTAACCAAAAGGTGCAAGGCTGGTTGTCTCAGGCTGCCTTACAGAGGCCTTGACTAAGGGGAAAGTTTTCTGCAACCGAAAAGAAACTTCCAGTTTCCTTTTTTCTTTCCTTTTCCCCTCTTTCTTTCTTTCTTTTTCTCTCCCCTCCCCTTCTGCTTCCTACTGAGGGCCTGGGAGTCACTAAACGCAGCTTGAGCTGGAATCAGGGCAGCTTCTGTCGGCCAGGAAGTCCTAATCACCCACTTCTTAATTCTCTGTAAATAAAGGGGGCAGACCTTGAAGTGCAGCCGGGTGGAAGAGACTGCCGCTTGCATACAGCCGTTCTTAGGGGAATCAGGGAAATGGCTGGAAATTATTTTATATTCGGAAAGCTCCGAGAGGGTGGGCAAGCCGGGTTCAAGCGTTTACTACTCGGGCTCTTCCGGCTGAGGGTAGGTGGGGAAGGCGGCGGGATGCCGAGGGGAGGGGACAGTGGATAAACAGCAATTGAGCCTAAAGCCTGAGGCCTCAAGCATCCGAGGTGTAGCTAAGCCTCCCGAAGGAACACAAAGGGCGTACGCGCCAGGCATGCACACTTCCAAGTTTTAAAACGCGGTTTATTTATTCTTGTGCGCCTAAACGCTGGGAGAAATGTGATATTTGGAAGGAAGCTCTTTCGAGTTGAACATTATTGTTTTGGCCCTACTACCGGAGCCTTACTGCAAGCAGAGCGAATAAGTTCATAAAGCAAAGGGTGGAGAGATTAGAGCACTTTCTTAAAATTGGGAAATGTCACTCCGGTGTGTATGTAGGTGAAGCCCTCGGCCTCGTCTGAAATGCCCGTTAGGTCCATTCAGAATGTGGGGGGAAAGAATCAAATAGTGTTCCCTGCCCTGGAGGTCAGGGTTGGACAGGCACCTCTTGAGAGAGTAGTGGGAGCAACTGCAAGCTCTAAATTGCCTGGGCTTTTGCTTATTTCATTACACTCTGAGTACATGTTTACTTGGTGGGCTAAAGTGGCCGGGGGCTTCTCCGGGCTGCTGTGAAAAGATCTGTGAACCAAAGGAAAAGGCCAGGCTGTTTCCTTTCTGTTTGTGGCCCAGGCTCGGCTGACTGAGGGTGTAGTGTGTTGCGTGCCTGTTGTATTGAAGAAAGAATGCAAACCCTCCAAACTTGTTGATTACAGTTCTTGCTCCTTCCCCTCTGCACCCCGTCTCCGTGCGTGTGTCTCTGCGTGGCGCTGCCCGTTAGGCACCCCTTGTTTCCTCTGTTAGCACTGGTCTTTGAGAAGTGCGAGCTGGCGACCCTGCACTCCCCGGGAACCCGGTGTGGCCGGCGGAGACGTCTGTTCCTCTGACTCCTTCAACGAGGACATCGCGGTCTTCGCCAAGCAGGTCTAACCTTCTTGACCCACTCACCCCCACCCCCCAGCAGCCCTTCACTCTCCCTCCCCCTTTCCTCTGAGCTTGACTTGAAAGGGGAGGAAAAGACAGGACACCCGATCTGTTCCTCTGGCCCAGTCCGCACCTCCGCGCCTCCTCCCCATCCCTTAGCCTGGAGGCGAATTGGAAAACGGAGATAAATATGGGTGTTTGTTTTTCCCCCCCAGCCAGGAATACAGGGGCTCGACCCTCGAATTAAAGTTGACCTGCTCCTAATCTGGGGCTTGGCCTTTTCCCCCGCCTGCAGCTACTTGAACAAGAATTGGGGAGAGGGGCTGGGAGGGACCTGAGAGTGCCCGGGAGCAAAGGAAGCAAGGAGCCTGGAGAGAGGTCTACATAGGCATGGAGGTGCAGGAGGTGGGGAGACCCTGCTCTTGGCCCGGTTGCAGAAGCGGGTTCTGAGAATCCGCGAGCCGGCTTGCCTAACCAGCTACGACTGGAGCAGGGCACGGCTCTTCCCACCGAGTCAGGCCCTGCTGTTTCTCCACTGACTTAAGACATCTCTCTGTTTCTCGATTTTACCAAAGCCCCAGTCCTCTATGTCCTTCCATAGTACCCACTCCCTCAATCCAGATCAGTGGCCCACAGGGTTTTCTCTGTTTAAATGGGCTGAAGAATCATGCTGACTTTCCCTGCTTTCTATAGGTTCGCGCTGAAAAGCCTCTTTTTTTCCTCAAACCCAGAGCTGGATAATTTGGTAAGGCTCTCTGTTTCTTGCCTGTCCCCCAGTCTCGGGCCCCATCCCAAGCTCAGAGTTACACTCATTTGTCCCTGGAGCCCCAGGGAGTTGCAGCCGAGCCCTCCCAGGACAGCACAAGGGAAGGGACCCATTTAGAGCTCCTGCGGGGGTAGGAGCGAGCTAGGGGCAGTATGGACCTCAGGGGATGAGAAGCCCACCGAGGCAGTTGCGGGCGCCACGGCGCCGGGCGGGCGAGTGGGGATGCTTCCTAGGTCTCGGCCTCGAGAGTAAGCCGCGAGAAGGGAGCGATTTCCTCTGCGGGCCAGGGAAGGCTGCCGAGCCCCCAGGCTGCTGCCCCGAAGGAAACTGCTGAGGGGTGGAGGGAGGGCTAGGAATGAGCTGGGGGTGAGGGGCTATCCTGCGCAGGCCACTTTTAGGTGCAATTCTTTTGCTAATTTGCAGGATTTCAATATTAAAAGTACTTAAATCCTCTTTCAAAGGCCCTGCTTCCCCATTCATCTGGAGTATTTCCTTCTGAGAGGAGGCTTGCTCGGGGTTTGCAGTTCTAAAAGGCCTTTTCTACCCAAAGAAATGGCTCCCTCCTCTTCTCTCTCTCTCCTCTAATCCTCTTCTCCCATCCTTCCTTCTCTCTTATTTTCTTGTTTTATTCTATTATCTCTCTCTCTCTTCTTCCTCCGATTTGACCGGAGGTGGAGGGTAGAAGGAGACAAGATAGTTAAGGAAGACTGGTGAGAAAAAGCAGCCCTCACCAACAGCACTCTGTGAGGGCTAGGGGAAAGAAATTAATACTAAGGCGCCCCTTACACTGGTTCCCACCCCTGTGGCCAATGAGGCAGAGATGATCAGTAATCATTTGCTTTTCCTATTTCTTGATGTGGTGGGTTTTGCCTGGCCACCTGCTGGTTTCTTCTTCCTCTGCCCAGTTCCCTCAACACACCCCCTTACACACACACACACACACACACACACACACACACACACACCACACACACACACACAAAGAGAGAGACTGGCAAATTCCAGAACCCTAACTCCATCCTCTTAAATTTCCCTTTCAGATGATACAAGCAATACAAGTCCTAAGGTTTCATCTTCTGGAGTTAGAAAAGGTAAGCAAGCAGGAGGTTCCCATTTTGATGACCCCCCCACATGCTTTCAACCAGATGACTGGGGATGTAACAAGCCTCCAGGATGAAGGATTAGTCATCTGGAGATGTTGATCACATTCCTATTTCCCTCCTTTATAGACTTCTCAACCCAAAGACTAGAGGATATGGGAATCAGGACAGCTCTGCCTTTTAAAGGCCCCCCACTCGGGGCATTCAGGATTATTTAGTTTAGCAAGAGCCATCTATGTTGCTGCACAAAACGTCTACTTGTCTACTCCTGTCTATCAGCTCAGTTTACCCTAGAGTTCCCACTGGGTGCAATCAGAGGGAATAGCTCTTTTTGGGGTGTCAGCTCAGTTTACTCTAGTCCCAGAGTTCCCACTGGGTGCAGAGGGAATAGCTCTTTTTGGGGTGTCTTTAACACTGACACATAGATCAATTATTTCCCCAGGAAACAGACACAACATCTTGCTTATGAAATTACAAATGTCCCCAGTTCTAGTGTTTAAATGTTTCTGAGTTATTATCAAATCATATTTTCATCTGTGCGCTCCCAGTCTCAACCCAGCTACTTCCAGTTTCTTTCTTTCTTGTAACTTGTTGCTCAGGGAGGGGAGTCTCTGAAGAATAGTATCTATTGGCACAATTGCTCTATTGTTTCCTTTCCCTCAGCTCTTACACCCCTTAATTAGAGTTAGTTTAGAAGACATCACATTGTTGTTCTTTACAAATGTAACCCTGCAACCTGATATTCTTCCTCTTTAAAAATGAAACATATAAAGACAACATGAGCTGAGCCTCCGCCATGACCCTCCTCCTAGGTCCACGAGCTGTGTGATAACTTCTGCCACCGGTACATTAGCTGTTTGAAGGGGAAAATGCCCATTGACCTCGTGATTGATGAGAGAGATGGAAGCTCCAAGTCAGATCATGAAGAACTTTCAGGCTCCTCCACAAATCTCGCCGACCACGTAAGTGTGCAGAGCCAGTGGAGTTCTCTGAAGGCCACTGGGCAAAGCATTTTTCTAAAACCTTGTGGTATGGAGTTCAATTGTTTTGTTTTAATGGTTTGGTGGCTTTTGGAGCTTGCTACCCTGTCTCACCACCAGTGTCATGGCCTTTATTTTCATTTCTTCTTTCTTGGAACCTGTCCTTATTTACGTTGAGAGTCAAAGAACCAAGGAGTTGATAGAATGATTTGTACTCTTAATGTGTAAAGTGTCCTGACCTGGTGACTTAGGTGTTAGCAAATTCTCTTTTTGAGATGATGGTCTCTGTCTTTTCTGGTTTCTTTCTCTGTGTAATCAAGACTAACAGATAGCAAGAGATGAGAGTTAGTTGGAGAGGAAGAAATGGAATGCATGCCTGGGAGGGGGGGGGGGGCGGCAAGGAGAGAACTGGGCAATGGGAGCCTATTTCTCTCCCAGAGAAGACAATCCTGAGAATTCCTTACACTTTTGCACTGCATTAACAATAAAAGGAGCGAATGAACATATTACAATTCTCAGGACTTTTTGCTCAGAGAAACTTATTGTCAGAATATGGACTTATTGCCAAGTGCCTGAAGCATCTCTATAATAAAAGATAGCAACCTTGATGAACCCGCTTTTAACACTGTTTTACAGAAAGCAAGGGAATTAAGATTAAATAACCATGGGTTAACGGTTGTGCTCTACCACTTTAACAGTTGGTGAGTAGAGATGGAGAGTGGAGAAGATGCCCATGGATGTCAAGCCAGAGAGGAGATTTCTATTCTCTCTGTTTTTAATCTTATTTTGGAACCGATTGAGTGAATCTGATGGGGAGGGAAAAAGCATATGTAGTGATACTCAAAATCTGAAGAAGGAGCAAAGGAGGGGTTACAGCTGGCAGGGGTGGTAGGGAACAGCCAGAGTGGTGAGGTTAAAGAGCCTGTGAATAGCAGTGTATTTTTGGGAACTCGAGCCGGGAAGTGGGGGACAGTGTGTCTCTACATTCATTTGAACTCACAACCTAAATGATACAGGCCATAGTCTGGATAACTTTTTGACCGAAATATTTATTTAGCACTTCATAGGCGTTAAACGGGCCTTAAGGTTTGAGGGCAGTTTGTCCTCCCCACCCCTAAATTCCTGAGTATGAGGAGGAAGTGAGTTGAGCTGCCTGAGGAATAATAAATAGCTTTTCTGTGAGTTCTCATCTCCTTCTATCAAAAGTTTTGAAAAGAAACAGCCATTTTAAAGATTAACCTTTGTACTACGTATGACAGCAACCTAAAAGTTTAAAATCCTGAAAGAAAACCATGGCATAGGATGTCCAAATGTGATACAGAATAAATGCTGTGCTGCTAAAAGCTCCTACACTTGACCTTATCCTTACCTGTTTCCAAGCTGGTGGAGGAAGTGCTCTGGGGTTTTGTTATCTTGCATGTGTTAAGTAGAATCAAAAAGGTGCAGCAACTATGGGAAGTTTCTTCGCTTCTCAGTATCTGCAGTGTGTGTTCTTATGGGCCAAGAGGAGTGTTCATTTCACAAATATTTATTTATTTTTGTGTCTTACTTATTTTCACCACTTTCTGTTTCTGAGTTCTTATGCATTTGTATTATGAGGTGGACACAGAGAGGGATGTATCTACTCCTTTTGGAGCATGAGAGGGCTCTAGTTTCTTTTCCTTGTGTTATTTTGTGGGGTTGTGACACTTGGTTTTCTACAACAGTTTCTTGACAATGTTTTTTTCTAGTGGATGTATGGAGTTAGGGGGTGCTGGTGTTTATGTAGAAGAAATAAGGTAAAGTAGGCAGTTTAAAGTATTGGCTGATATACAATACTAATTTGTGAAGCTATCGTAATATTTAAATACAGACTCAAGAAGGAGGTGGTACCTAAGAGAATAGTGCTTGAATAATTTAACAATCATCATCTTCGGATAAAAGAGTCAACTGTAGCATTTGTTGCTACCCTTTCAAGCCCCCAATCAAGTAAATATGACAACTGATTTATTTTGAATCCATGAGGGCTTGCCACCTCATTGGGCGTCATAATTTAAAGCCTTTCATTTCCTAGAGATCTGAACTACTGCATTTTTGCTTTCGCCCCCTGCTATTTGTTTTGAAATGAAGCAATAATTTGTTCCACCAGCATACTGAGTGGGAAATGGAGAGGTCTGCCACATGCTTGTGTTTCATTTGGGATGAGAGAGAAAACCTTGAAGGCTCTGCTGCATTTTAGGTACCATGGGCATATTGACTGCATTTGTATTTAGGCCACCCCCTCCAACCCGACAAAGGGCATTCTTCTAAGGTTTTTACCCGTTCCTACAAACTTGTCATTCCTCAAGCCCTCAGTCACAAGAGAGGAAAAAAACCACAGAACCCCTACCTGAAACTGATGTAAGGGGGACATTTTCAGCATATAAATGTGTCCAATTTGAGTCATCAGGTTTATTTTTTTTCATTTGCTTTGATATGCATATTTAATGCCTTGCCCCAGGCTGGATCTCATTTGCTATAGCTGGTGCAGTGTGATGATCAGCCACTTCAGAAGGACCCAGACAGTGTGTTGTTTTCTCTGCTTTATCTGTTGGCCCACTATTCTGATCTACTGAGCTACTCCGTGGTTTTATTTGCACATGAAATGCCGTGCGCAGTTCAACTTATTGGCTATGAATAATGACAGCTAAAAAAGAAGTGTAGTTTCATTCATTGTGTGCCAAGGTTTCTCTCGTGGAGGTGACAGTTTGTGACAGCTGTTTGACACCCCAAAAACACATACACCTCTATCCTTATTAAGTGGTATCAAGCTACATTGTTCCTGCATGCGTGTGTGCATGTGCGTGCGTGCTTGTGCGAGCATGTGTGTGTGTGTATGTGTGTGTGTGTGCATGTGCGCACATGTATGCATGTGCATGTGGTGTGTGTGTGTGTGTGTGTGTGTGTGTGTGTGTGTGTGTGTGTGTGAAGAGGGAGCAGGCAAGGGGAAAGAATGAAAGAAAAATTGAAAGACTGGCCTTGTAGTTCTGTGCACTGGAAAGCAATAAAAGAACTATCAAGGGCAGAATATTAAGCCCCAATATAGTTTTCCATCTTCTTATTAAAATACTTGAAAACATAAATTAAGTGAAAGTTGTTGACTAAATAAATATCTTCAAAGCTAGTATTCTCAGCAGACTTTTTTAAGAATGATTTTTATATACTATTACCTGGTGTTGTGCTGATTTCATATTCTATAATGTCACAGAAATATTCTGATACAACATAGATGCATTAAAAGAAGACCCTGTAATGATCTGTGATCCATTCTTTACATTCAGTGAAGACACTGGATTTACTCACTTATTATTAACAAACATGATGTGCATAATGATAAGGGGAAGTTTGTAACCAAGAAAAAAATAAAATGTGAAACTTTGATTGTTATACTGTGTTATGTCGATTCATGAGAGAGGCTTATTTTTTAATATTAGGATGTGTTTTAGCTCATACTCTTACTATAGCATTAGGATAATTGTTACAGGTAGGAAATGACTATGATAAGATTCTTCAGAGTACTGTGAGGGAAAAATAGATAATAATCAAAGGAAACTCAGCGGTATTTCCCAGCTGCAGCTAATGTTAAGTTTCCCAGACATTCAAATTTATCATGTTTAAAACAAACATGTCAAGAGAGCATTTTTTTTTTAAGTTTCAACTAAACTGGCATAAAATAATTATATTTTTATAGACTTAAATACTAAAAAAGTAGGTAACATCCAAATTTCCTCTTTTACTTAATTTGAGATCAACTTTTTAGATATAGTATAGACAAGTATGTATTATCATAATATTTGTGTATAAAGACATTAAATATTTTTATTTCAGGTTTACATGACCAAAATATAGTTCTTTGAAATATATTCTCCTAGCTACACTTGTTTGCAATGCATATGGCTATATAGTTATGCCGTTCCTGTTTATAGTGCCAAACAGCTTTATTTTATTTTCTTTGAAAAAATTAAGTAAAGAAAATATAGTTATGTGAATTAATATGAATTGGCAGTTCTCTTAAAATCAGCAAGCTCTGATAACATAAGTAAATGACATTTTATTTTTGTTTCTGTGCTGACGTTTAAATGAACATATGCTGCTATTGTTTTGCATTTCTGAATATGTCAAGTATATTTATGTCGATACAGTTTTGGGTTTGGGTTTTTTTTTCTTCTTCTGTTTTTAATGGGTTAGGTCAGCAGAGAAAATTACCAGGATCCTGCTCCTGACAACAAATGGTCAAGTGCTGAAGTTCTGGTATATAAATTCTATTACTACTTAAAAAATTAGAAGTAATGACAGCAGTAAGGAGAGGAGATTGAGTTTGCTTGGTCTATTGTAGACAAAGGAGGAAAAGTGAGATTTGATATTTAACTACAATAACATGAGTGGTTTCTCTGGTCTGTTACTTTGTCACATTGAAATGTGACATTAGGTATTAAGCTGTGCTTTATTCAAAGCCTCCGGGACCTAATTTTGGAAAGTTTTACTTTGGAACTCAGTGTCCCTTTTTAAGGACCCTGAAGGAGGAGGACATGGCTTTCTATTATTTGTTACTGCTGAAGTTTCTTCTTGTTGGAAGCATTCCTGTTTATTTATCATCAAGAATATTTACATCATTTAAGTTATGTAGCTTTTTGAAGTTGGAGTATGTCTACAGTGTAACTGTGGTAAAATGGAACCTAGGTGCACTTGGCAGTCACAGAGACATTCACAACGCTCTAAGAAGACTTGCTGATGTTTGCTGTCATTGTCTTGGCTGGTACATACTAACTGGTCAATGGGCTATCTCAGTACACCTCAAAATCATAGAAAGCATTTTATAACACTCATTGCAGTAACAAATTTGTTTCTGTCTTATTTGAGAGTCTACCACTCAGTGGCGCAATCATTTGCAAAGGATGTTGCCCTTGTGTGAGATATGCCATGAGTTAATTCCCAAAGATTGTTGCAGTGGTGCAAACGTCCAGGCTAAATCTCCAGCTTTATTTACATTTTTAAAGACTCCCACTTCTAAAAGCACACACTGGTGTCCTGAGTTCTTGGACAAAGTCACAATCGAAAAGTTCAAATTCCAACATTTATCCCAGCCATACCATGAACACTTTTAACTTGTGGAATTGAATGCCCTAGGATTAGAGTGTGTGCATCTTTTAAAAAACAGTCTTGTCTACACTGCTCACTGCAACTTAAAAAGACCATGAAACCACAGAACATAAGTAACTTCATATTAATTGGAAATAATTTGTTGCTTAAAATGTGTCAAGGCAGATGAGTCCTTAGCCTCTTCAGCTAATGAACATGTCTTTGAATGTTTTCTGTTACTGTGTAGCTATGCATGCATATCTTAAATTACTTCACTGTGCTTTCATGCTTCCTATGTGCATCTTGGATTTATGTTAGTTATATGTGTCCTGAAAAAATTTGTTGGCTATTTAAAAAGTACTTTTCAAAATAGATGTAAGTTGACATGATCTTGGAAATTATCTTGTTTGACTTCATAATTTTAAAGAGATAAAGGACATCAGTGAAGCCTTCCCTCCCAGTCACATGACCTGTTAGAGGTGATTCTGTCTTCCTGTCTTCTTCTCTGTCCCATGTGCAGGAAATAACTTTTCATGAGGAGTCTAAAAAAAAAAAAAAAAAAAGAGCTTGGATTATTTTTGTCAAATCTTAAATGCAATATTGGCTCCTGTTTCCCCCTTCAAGCCTAAGACATTTCGCTTTTATGATTTTATTTAGAAACTTGTGTACATTTTAGCCCAGTGACCCCATGAATGCACTGTGTACTATGGGGAATACTTTGATATGGGAAACACTACCAATTGGCCAGAACTTATTAAGTATTATCCTATAGTCAGGACCCGCACAGAAGTGCCATTCTGGTTTGAAGTGTAATTGCAGTCCTGTCTGTAACCTCAACAAAAGCGGTGCACAGAGGACTTACTTCTCATGCCTAGGTCTTCTGTCCTCTCTCTTCTCTTTTCTAGATCTAGCAAAATTCAATGATGGTGCTAAATCATTTTTTTTTTTAACTTTCAAGGGAGAAAACACTGGCAGGATTGTGTTTTCTAGGGAAAGCCCTGTGCCAATGAGAAGCCAAGGAGAGCAGCGAGAGCTCTCCTGTGGAACTGCTACTACAAGCTCTGCCCATATTGTCTCTTGCTTTTATATTAATTACAACTTGCATTATCAGCTGTGAGTCTGTAGCCCAGCAAATAGAAAAAGCTGCCCCTGGAGACGGAGCTTCTGTATCTCTTTCCCATCTCCTATTGTGCCGTACTCAGTATTCACTGCTTTTCTCCTGGTAACATTGCTCTTTAACGCAATTATATTGAGAACAAGAGGAGTACCATCTTTGACTCCCAATTATTAAAGCCGTTGGGAATAGAAACATGTTCCCTCCCTGCCCTGGGGTGTCTTCATAGTAGTTTTTGGCTGGAGAACAGGACGTGTATTATGGAATGTGTATACGCGAGTTCTCATCTATGCTGATATGCAAAAATCAATTCTCTTTTATTTTATACATACGTCATGTGTTTTTACATGCTTTTATATATCATGTTGGTTCAGGATTCACTCAACTTCGGCTTATAATCTGGCAGAGGGCCAGGTGATTATTCTTGAAAGCTGAAATTTAGAAACTATCTATGGTGGGGGGGGGGGGAGCTGTGATACACACAAGTATTTCAATCTAAAAAAATCAGTATTATGGGCAGTTCTTTATGTTGTCTATGTAGCTTGCGTTTTTAAAAAAAATTATAACCAAGAAGAATTTTTGTTTATATTGCTCTGGTTACCCATGTTTGTCTTTATATGTGATCACATCACTATGTGTAGCTTTATGTAGACATCTTTGGATGAGTCTCTACCCCAGAACCCCAGAGGGATCTGTCTGTCCATCCTCAGATTACATGACTAGCAAGAGTCTTCCCTCAATTTCTTCAGTTCCTCCACTGAACATAGCACAAAAGACACAAGAAAATGTGACACTTTTTCAAGAGAGCATGTTTTTGAGAGGTGAGGCAGAGAAGAGGGAAGAGACAGGGCTTCGTAGATAAAATGACTGAGAAAATTTGGTGACCACATTGAAAGTCAATGACTTAACTTGGTTAGGGAACCCATTGTTCTAGTAATGTTGACAAATGTGGCTTTAGAAGACACCTGCTCCAGAAAGCCACTGAAAGAGAGCTACTAAATTATGAATTAATGAGGCTTGACTTTAAAGTCCAGCCCAAGCCTGGCTGATAAGAACGCATGGTGTTTTTCAGCTTCAGGAATTGCTTGTGTGAGAACTTCTCCCATTGTGCCAGTCCTTAAACAGAAAGACCTGTACCAGCTTCTTCTGAACGATTATATAATAGTGCTGGATGACATTTGCCTTAAAACATAGTTGAGGTGTTAGTAGTTAATTATTGTAATTTTCATGAGGGGTAAAGAGCTTTTATAGCAGCCAGCTTAATAAAAAGCCTGCAGTGCATAAAATTAACATTACAGGCTGTGTACATTGGAAAGTTTAGTTAGGGGAAAGTGTCCTGCGGTCAGTCCAAGCTGTTACAGACTGAGTACATGCCATGCTTCTCCCTTCCTTCTCCCCACCCCCTTCTGTAATTCTTCTTGCTTTTTTATCTGATCACCAACCAGTAAATATCTGACATAAAGAGACTGCAAAGCAACAGATTACTTGATCTACTATATTGTACTCACTTTCATTGCCTAATCAACCTTTTTCTTTATATCCTTCCTTCCTTCCTTTTTCCTCTCTGCTACCTTCCCTCCCTCTCTTTCTTTCCTTTTTTGATACAGGATCTCACTGTGTAGTCTAGACTGGACTCAAACTCATGGCAATCTACTGCCCGAGCCTCCCAAGTGTTGGGATTATAGGCATGTACTACCATGCCCAGCTAATTCTTTAATCCTCTTCTCCTATCACATATTTAATGTAGAGATTTGAATCTGAACTATATTTACAGTCATGATTTCTACTCAAGGTCTTGACTTTGAGTAGATGGCATGCCGGGTGTCATCGCTGGCACCACGATTTGACACTGATATTGTTCATCACAGAGGTCTGGATTATGCCATCATCTGCTAAATTAAATATTAATTTGCAACCTGTTTATCGAAGATCCATAGGGGGAAATGTCTGTTCTCTTGTCCCAAGTAAGAGTGTTTTCTTCGTTTGCTTTACTTTGGTTTCTGATTTTATTTCAGTAACAGAATCTGCTGTAAGTACACTATAGACTTAGTGTTGAGAAGAATGGCAGACTGACTTTTTTTCTAATAAACTCCATGTCCTGGTATCATGGAAAGATTACTTTCACATAGCCCAGTGGTTTGTACGTGGTCTATGCTTGTTCTGCATTATTGTTTGCCAGTTTTAGTTTTGAAAAAAGCGCTGATGTGATCTGAGAGATTGCTGTATCTTTAAAATTTTGTCCTGTACCCTCTACCCCAACCCCTAAAAAATAATTCGGCTGTAGGTCCACAGGTTTAGTCAAAGTCATAGGACATAGGTGACAAGTGTACAACTTTGGCCCCAAGGCTGCTGTGTTTATGTGTGGTTCCTGCTCTCCCTGTCTGCCAGAGGAAATGCCATCTCTTGCCTCCCTTCATGTGGTGCTGATAAAGTCCTTCCTGTACATTAGAATTCCTGTTTCCCTTGAAGCTACAGTGATGGTATGGGGAATGATCAGGAAAGGGGAGGGGAAACAGGAGACAAACATATTAGCAAAGTAGCATGAGATAGTCCCTCCTGGTTTGTCATGCAGTCCTTCAACATTCTTCCAGAAGCCACTGCTCAGCTGCTTAAAGATGAAGGCTCAGCTTTCTTGCAGAGTGGCAAGCAGCCCATGTTGGTTTCATTTTAAAAATTACCATCTATGCAAATTAAATCAAGGTTTGGTGGCTTATGAAATATTGATGCCACAATTAATGTTACAATGATATTTATATTGTTGTTATACATCTACCTGTTGATAACATTTGGAGAGTTCAGACAGACTATTTTCAGGGCAATGCATTTGAAAGGTATTAGAGGATGTTCAACTACACATTGTTGATCTTGTGCTCTTTTCAAAGGAGTATTGGATTTTGTAGAGGCTCATGTTCTGGTGGATTTTGTGTCTGAGAAAACCAGGAAAATGTGACCTTGTTATAATAGAAAAGCTGAGGAAGACATTTTAAGGCAGTTTTTTCTTACTTCAAAAGTTAACTTTGCTGTGGTGGAAATTTGCATATAATACAATGTACATACTTAGAGGAGATACGATAGTTTCTAAAAATGTATGTACTGATGTGACAGGAAAGGATGGCATAGAATAGCATGTATGCGGCCACTTCTGAAAATGCTAATATGTACACATTTTTTTCCCTCCCTCTGTGCCTGTCTTCATGGTTCCTCATTTATGGCTAAAATGGTAACTGTGGGAAAATTCCTTGGCATCCTGACATCAGAACCCTTCATCCTGGCGAGACCATGATGACGCAACCTCAACGCATTCAGCGGGCACCCCAGGACCCTCCAGTGGGGGCCACGCTTCCCAGAGTGGAGACAACAGCAGTGAGCAAGGTAAGAAGTTTAGAATTTCCTGGTGCAAAGTAGGCATGACCAAAGTGACCTTGACATTTCACGGTGTTGGTCCATGCACATGGGGAGGGATAGGTAAGGATGTAAAAAGTTCACCAACTGGTTGGTAGGAAGCCCAGGTTCCTCTTGTTACTTCATTTAAAACTCACAATGAGCTATCTAACCTTTAAGTCTACATTACAAAAATAATTGATTGGTTCTGCCAATTCTCTTACAAATGTGGTTATCTACACTACTCTGGTATATATCAGAAAGACAGACCTACCTACCTAACTGCTATAATCCAGTAGTTGCAATTATACTATAAACAGAATATTTGCTTGTAATATGTACTATAGGAGTTTTTAATAATTAAAGCAGCCATGTCTCTAAAGCATATAAGATGTAAAAAATCTGTTCTTATTAATTCCAGAAATACTGGTTGGGAGTGGGGTAGAGAGATTTAGACAGACTCTTTTTTGGGAAGATGGATTTTGAAATTCTTCCAATAGTGTTTGTTCCTGATTCTATACAGCTGACATAGTGACTTTTGTCCCAATTTAAAAAAGGATTTCAGAAGGTGAAGAGAGCGACTGCAGATGTCAAGGAAGCTTTCTGCAATTTGGAATGAGTTTTAGCAATTGCAACAGAGAGCAATTATATATTGGTAGGGGTAACTCTTCTATGGATAAAACCATCATTTAAAGGAAGATGCATTATTGAATGTGGTCCAGGAATGTGTAAAGATTTTACTTTTTAATATTTTACATCAGATGGTGTCTGATCTCTTAGGTCTATTTTATCTCTATTATGATTCTGTTTATGGCCACAATATTTAAACATTAGACAGGCTTCCAAGTCAAATACTGCTTTACAGCTTGAGCAGTAATTATACAGGCCGTTTCAAAAGGAGTCATTGGTGTCCTGTGAGTATCTACCCTCCTCTGTGTTTCTGGCCAGGGATTTTGGACTCCTGAATTTCCAAGTGAGTCTAGAAAAGTGGCCTTTCGAGCGTGTTTTTACTTGTAAGTGAATCCTATGTAGAATCTGACTGTTTATAAAAAAAATTGTGACTCACAGATAATGCACTATCAAATGGCACTCTATAGAACTTGTGAGCTATATGTATATGGGTTTGAGTGCATCAGTTAGACTGTATGTAAAATAAACGTCATTCTAAGGTATTTTAAGGTATCGTGTATGTAGACTCAATAGTGGATCGCAATACAGAGATTTAACTGTGGTTCCCAGTGACCCTGGGCCAAATGCAAAAAGCTTTTCATCATTCAGTCCTCCCCACTGCCTCACGTTAGGACAACAGAAAGGGTGAAATATCTATTAATACAAACAAAACACCCTCAACATTGCAGGAATGGGTGGGGGGGTGGGGAGAAGCAGACTTAATGGCCTAATGAGGCTATCTTCCAGAAACTTCTCCTGTGTGAGGCTCCCTCTGACCTTTCCCTTGGCTCAGGAGCCCAGCGCTTCATTTTTCACATTCTTGCAATTACGTTAACGCTTCAAGCATTTCTGACTCCATGTCAGCTAGCGACACCAGGCATAACTCAACACTGTGAGTTTTCTCTTCTCTGTAGATTCATTAACAGGTCACCAAGGTCCCAACTGAAATTTAAAACTGACTGGTTCTGTTGGGTTAGTTGAGTTATGGCGAGCGGAATAACAGGAAGGGCCAGAGAGAGAAGAGGCAAGAGAGAAAACGATGTCGGCTTTGGAGCAGGCTCTAGCTACCCGGGCAGACAAAGCATGAAGTTTTATCATCTTAGTCAGTTTTGTTATTAAGGGTTTATGGTCAAGAAAGAGAAGACATGTAAGACATCCTCTGGGGAGAAACACGACACTGAGCCCCGCCTTCTCCTGCTGTGGGTAGCCGCACCCACTTATCCCTTGCTGAAGGATTTGATCCCCCAAGCATTTTGTACTTTTAATCATATCTCTGTGGGATTAAAGAATGGACACGGTGGCTTATGTATGTGAGCACTAGGAAGTCTGTCTCCTCCACCTCACCCTCAACTGGGTTAAAGTTTGAGAGAAAGTGGGCTAAAGTTATTATTTCTGTAAAATGGAGACCGTTCGTGCAAAGCATTTTTTCTACCTGGCTTACTGTGTCAGCAGTTAAAAAATAGTCATCAAGGTGCTATGGTTTTGTTGTTTTCTTTTGTTTTTTGTTTTTTTGTTTTTTTTTTTTCTGACATCAGACCCTAAATTTTGAAGGCCAGACTTAAGTATGTTTTGCTCCCATAATCTTTTAAACATGTTTTCAAGATATTTTGATACTTTGTTCCACCAAAATGCTCAGAGTAGCTTTCAGTGGGAAAGATTAATTATCTGCTTCAGGGCAAAGTCAGCAGAGGTATTGACTGAAATCACATATGCTTATCATAGGTTAGATCTTAGGGTTGATGTAGAATACAAAACTTAGGAGGGAAATTTATGTTCTTCATATTAAATATATCATAATGTTTCATTGGAATCTAAGTTTGCAGTTCACAGGAGACTTCCTTACTTCTTCAGAATTTATTAGCACAACAGGCATATGGAAAACTGTAAAATGATTCAATTTCAAAACAAATTATGATAAACAGAAGAAATAGGGATGAATTGTACTAAATACAATGTTTTCATACACATTTTAAATTAAACTTTAATAGCCATATGCTATAAAACAATACATGCATTTATGTTGCTTTATAATTTTTTGTGAATCTTTTTACAATAATGATTCTAACAAATCTTTACTTTGGAACCTAAAACACCCCGCTTTATGACCCAATATTGAAAGAAATAAGTGACACAGACGAAAGCTTATCTTTTTGCATAGGTGTTTGCATTATAAACCAAAGGGAGAAAAAAATCATGAAAATTTCAATATCTTAAAAAATGAACTTGGAAAATTTGAAGTCTGACTGTCCTTCCAACCACACACCAGTCAACTGTATCAATATGAAGCTGGCTTTTCATTCATTAGGTTTTCTGTTCTCAAAAAGCAGCCAAAGGGAGGGTGTTTGTCCTGTTAGTAGCATCTGAATGAGGAAGGAAATCTGGTCCTTTAAGGATAGAATTAGGGTGCATACTCCAGAGCTTTGGGGCAGTAACTGCCTGTCTTTGTGCCTGACTTCCTATCAGTAAAATGGGGTTTGGTAATAAGGCTTGGGGTCCCTGGTTCTGTACCTACGGATTCTGTAGATGCTTTGTGCTTCTCTGTATGTTTCACCAGAGTAAAGACTAAGCAGCAGCCTCCCTGTTCCTAGAGCGCTCTGAGAGTCTTAGATAAAAAGGCACAGTATATGTACAAAGTATTATTATTATTGATGGGTTTGTGTAACTCCCATTAACGCTGATGGGAGTTACACATGTGAATTGGCAAGAGAATAGACCCCTCAGTGTTTAGAGCACATGAAATTTACATTTTTTTTCTAGCGCTGTAATTGAGATGTTGACAAATTGGAGAATATTGATGAGCCTTTGTTTTAAGTATTTCGGGCCAAGTTTGTTTTATTTTTCCTGGTTTGAACAATGGTATGGGTTCAGCAGCAGCAAATAAAAAGGGTAAAGATAACTTTGTATTTCAATATTTTGATGTGCCAATATGAAATAAATTGTCTTAGGCAAACGGAATATGCTGTTTTAATCATTAGCTATGCATGAAAGAAAAATTGATGTTGACATCTTTGCTGTAAAATCGTTGTAATAGGGCCTTCCTTACAATTCATTTTTGTAAAATTCATTTTGTACATTTTGCAGCAATTGAACAATCCCTGCACTGTGAATAGGCAGGATTCCCAGAAATACCGAGACAGTTGGCCCAGGAACTGCTGAGCTCACAGTGCACACCACATACACGTTAACCATGCTGTTGCCAGACCCAGATTAACCTAAATACATGAACATGCATCTATATCTTTAATCTCTCAAGACCCTGAGCTGTACAAGCCAGCGGGGTTCCCCTTGACTCTGCCACCAGACCCCTTGGTTGATGTCACTATCTATCCTTCAGGCAAGGAGGCTAGAATCCCACAGCTAGATGTTTATTTAGTTATTATACAGTTATTTAGCAACTGTAGTGTTGAAATTTACAAAGGTCCCCTCAGAAATGAATGGCAGCCCTTATACTGAAACATGCATAAGATATCATTGACACTTTTGAGTTTACACTATGTTGCAATTATGAAATAACATTTTCCCTGCTTTAAATATTCCAGTTATGTATTTAAAAGAAGGAAGGGGAAACCCACTTACTGAGGGTCCTGAATATTCTCTACTGGGATTTCTCATTCAGTCTAGGAAAACTCTGTCAATGGAATGTTTTCATAGTGGCGGCAATCTCTTTAAAATAACCCTAAATACAATATGACAGACGCCATCTGGCAGCATCTTTTGCTAGTTGCTTTTAACTTTTATTTTTCCTAGAGTTAAGTTCACCCCAAACTGGTCACTAACTTAAAATAAATACAAGAGCATCTCTTTCCTCCTGATAGTTATCAACATTTTTTTTTCTCCAACTGTAATTGACAGTTGGACATGGCCAGAGAAGAAGCTGTTCTATATAAAATATTCATGTGGCACTTCCTTTCTCCCCCCCCTCCCCAAATTAAATAAAATGAAAGCTACCCTTCAACCATCAGCCAGCGTTTAGGTATGTCTTGCTGAAGTCCTTAGGAAATTTTAGATAGTCACCATGAGAAATAAAATTAAAGTTTTCTAATAAATCCATGCTCTGGGACCATGAAAAGGCTGACCATAAACACTTAAAAGCTTTCTCTAATTACTGTTAATTTTGAGTCATTTTTTTCCTATATATATCAACTTACTTGAAAAATCCAGAGTTGGGATTTCCAGATTTTTTTTTTAAACTTAGCCATGTAAAGGGATGTCTCCTGATGCCAGTTAGAGTTTAATTTAGAGTAGTAATTAAACTTGAATACTGCCTCATAAACAAAAGATAAACAATAAACCAGCCACGTTCCCTGCTGTTTCATGGCCTCCTTTCCCAGATGTTTTAGCCTGATAATTTTTACACAGTGAACTACCTAACATGGAGTTTTGTGGACAGAGGTTGAAACGTGTTTGGTTTTTTTTCTCCACTCTTTTTTTTCCTCTAAAAGTATTATTTGGGGGAATTTTCCATTATTTATATATATTTAAGTTTTGATCAAATAAATATTTCGTGTAGATTGTTTTATAGATAGCTCTAGTTTTTTTCTTAGATATCACGCAGCATTGATTTTCTTTCTAAACTAATCTGGTCTCCAATGTCTTTCACCCTTAGAAAAGGATTGTGTTTTCTTCAGGTCAGAGTGGCATGACAAGTCTGAGGAAAGGCTGCCTTGACAATGCCTCTTCCCTTCCCATTCAGGCACCTCCACCCTCTGCTGGGACTACTGTGTGCTTGTGTTCCTCCTTGGGTTCTGAGGCTGCCTCTGTCCAGTTCTAGAACCTTCCACTGTCAGCCATAATCTTTCTGATTGTCAGGTACAAGTGGGCTGTTCAGTGTGGAAGCCATGTTATTTTCACTGGGTGGGGTAATTACTGAAAGCTGAGAATAGCTGCATTAAGACAGGGGGATACTTTCATGATCCCATTAGCATAAGAGTGGGTAAATTATTCATGCCAAGTGAGGATTCTATGGGGAAAAGTATAGTTAATGCACAGAGTTTTTAAATGTATCCCTTTCTGCTCTGAGACTAAATTCTTGTTGGAATCAGTTCTCAGACATTTACGGGAAGGCTCTGGTGGCATGTTAGATACAGCTCATGTCTCTGTGTTTGCAACGTTCTCAATAGAGACCATCTGGCAAAGATCCAAAAGGTGATTAAACAAAATGATCAGCTCTTGTTGCTGTGTTACATGTCCAATACTCTGGATTAAAAAACATGACCCACGACAGTCAAGCTAACGTCATGCTGCTCCCCTCCCCCCCTCCTCCCCTTCCCATATAAGAATTCAGATGGCCCACAAATGTGTGTGCCATCTTTGTGTCCTTATGGCCCATAATCATGAACAGGTTGTGCAAATGGTTCTTTCTGCAGCACTGTCTGTTCCAGCAACATAGAAGCGTTTCATATTAATTGGGTCAGTCTAATATTCATATTGACATGGGGAAAAATACTAAAATTTATTCTTATAGCAGACAATGAATATGTGTGCTTTCTGCCATGAGGGAAGTAAAGTCTGGCAACTGCTTGTGCAACTGATTAATTTTTCCTAAAACTGGGGAAAATCAAAGCATGGAAAACTGTCAGTCTCTGGAAACAGTGCACAACCCTTTATAACCAAACAAAATGGATGGGGTGGGGGCTTTCGGGGAGCGTGTGGAAGGGAGCACTGGTGTTAACACCATAATCAGGGATGAATTTACAGTGCCATTCTGAAGAGCCCTCCCTCCCCATAAACAAGCTGATAATCACAGGGAAGCTGACTTCCAATTAGCTTTTCCTTCCCTCACCCAGATCAGCATGTTTATGTCTTCCTTAAGCTGAGTTGCTACAGCTCATGTCAAATTCGAAAGTTTGGAAATGAAATGTTTGATTATGAGGAACGGCTGCTAATAAGCAAGGTAAATTCAACCACTCATTTCACGATGGAGTTAAGGTAAAAATGCCAAGATTTGTGACGAAGGGACAGATGTATCTTATCTGTGGGGTTTGCACCAAATGCCGAGCAGAAATATAAATTGAACAAACCAGACATTGTGAGGAGTGATTGAAGAAATATTGAGATAAAAATCTTGGAATGAAATCTATATGTATATTTATAACAATGCTGTGAATTGCTTACATATCTCATTTGCATGTGCCTGAACTGTGATTTCATTAAGGGCAGTGGAAAGTATGTCAGCTGAGGCATTCAGAATACAACACTATTACTCATTAGGCTCTTTGGAGATTAAGGCTGACCATTTACTATTGTGGAAGTCTATGACTGATTGCCCAGGATGCATTTTAGTGCAAACGTCAAGAGAAGATAAAGCATAAAGCAGAGAAGGAAAAACGTTCTCAAAAACCACTTGAAAACATCATCATTCCCTGTCAGTGGCCTTTTCGTAGGGAAAGGGAAGCTGTAGGTGAGGAAGGCAGAGGAGCAGAGGACTCTAGGAGGGGAAGGGAGGTCCCCCTAGAGTCTGTGCAGTGTGGCAGATGAAAGGGACTTGAATAGCCTTGGGGGTCTTAAGGCTATTATAGGGCAACTCAAGCTCTCTTATCATGCTGATTTTTCAATTGATTTTTGGCTGAACAGTACTTGTTGACGCCCTCCAGAGCTTCAGACATCGCCTTATGGCTCTATGCATTGTAATACACGTGTTCTATTTTTTCCCCCTTCATTGTCTTTGCTTAGGAAGATGGGTCTATAAAAACACCACGTTACCCACCCTCCCCTTTTTTCCTCTTTCTATTTCTACCAGCAGAGAATCTCTTCAGATTGTTTCTGGGTTTGTTAGTTGTTTGTTTGTGGGAGGAGCTAGTGAGAGAACTTTGTATGTATCTTCCCCCATTAACATCTGCCTTTAATTCGACCTCGGAAAATATTTCTTATGTCACAGCAGACAATGTTTTTCAGCCACTTTAGCTTACTAACATGGATCCCTGTGGTGTCTGGAGCAATCCACTTCCTTTCTGGTGACAAACAAGAAAGAAAAACTGAAATTTAGCTCCTCACTAAAAATGAAGTGAAGCCCTGCTGAGCAAGGATTCCCTGGAAAGCAGAGGTCTCTGATAGGGAGGCCTGTGAAGGAGACCCAGCCGGAGTGCACCCTTGCCTGCCTTCTACCAGGAAATTCTCAATCTGGCACTCTAGTATGACCCACCCCTCCATGAAGTTTTCCCTGCCTGCCTAGGCATGAGCACAGAGTCCCCCTCTTTTGTGCTCTCAGAGCATGTCTGTTTCTGTTGGAACATCTTCTCCACAGCTCTATAAGGATAGTGTTTGGTTCCTAGTTTTTCTCTCAGCTTTTATGATGCAGGGCTACCATCTGCTATCCACTGAGCTATGCTATCTATCAGTCATGAGTTGGCTTTTGAGCCTATAAACAGGACTCTTAGACATCACCTTCTTTTCCTTCTCACGGTAAACAAATGAAGGAAAACTTTGTGCCTATGGAGTCTGTGATGTTTGCCTAGATGTACATGAGCTGTTTGGAATGTATCTATGCATCTGTTACAATCTTATTGCATCCCTTGAGGAATAGGAACAAATTTTAAACTAACATTTTATGCATTCATTACTGCCTTAAAGGAGCCGAAAGACACTTTATCCAAACTGAGAATGCTTTGGGGGATGGTAGGTCTTTAAAACTGAGATTTCTCTATTGATTGTTTCAGTGCTGTCCTTAGTGGGGCATATGTAGTCAGAACTTGGACATAGGATTTCTTCTTATTACACTGTCAGAAAGAGAGAGAGGTGGAGAGACTAAATGGTAGATCTGATCAGGGAGATTATATAATATGTGACAAGGAGTCCCCTATGATGACCTGTTTATGATAGGTTTGACTTTTGGGAACATCACTGGTCTTAACAAACATGTAAAGGAAGCTGGAAGTCATTTTTAGTCATTCTTACAAGGACCATAGGCATTTGCTGATTTCATATGTATGCACTTAAGTTCTTATAAGTAGCTTTTAGGGGGTATACTTTCATGGTCCTTTCGATCTGCTCAGACTGAAGTCAGAGGTCTTGCATTGTGGGTCAAAGGTCTAAGTTGCAATGAAAGGGGGATGGCCTGGGAGGCAGACTTGGATTCTGTTAGACTCTGTTCTGGTCAACACAGGCTAGGTAAAGTGGGGAGCCCTCCCTCGCCTGCAGCTTGAACTGGAGAGTATATTAAATGAGATAGCAGCATGGGACACAAAACATTGCCCACAAACAGCAATGCTGGCTTCGTTCGTTCTTCTCCTCCTCTGTCCTGTGCTGACACTGATGAGGTTCAGAATTTGGATGTGTTACATAATCTTTGGGGACTTGTCCTCCCCTAGAGGTTAGACCGGACTCCATGATCTTGTAAAGTCAAGCTCTTGGCAACCAGAGTTTTCATCTTTTTTTTATTATTATTTTACTTTTGTACTTTATCTTATATAAGACTAGCTAGTTCTTCATCAGGGGTATAGCACGGTTGTTCTGTCCTTGATTTATGAAAGCAATGGGTTAGTATTCTGTTTCTCGCCTTCTTAGTTTAACAAGAAAATACATAGACATATGGAGGACAGCTCAGGTTGTCGTCTCGGTGTGGAGCGCCCTGTAGCACAAGAACACAAGCAGCTTCCTTTATGTCCTTCATCTACTCGGGACACTTTCTGTTGTGGACTAAGGCGTGAAAGACGTGACAGGTAGTCAGACTCTATCTACTCTTACTCAAACTATTCCAAATTATTCCAGAAAATCTAATTGGTGATCAGAGACTTTCATAGTTAGAGGTATTCATCTGAGTCCTAGGAAAGTAAAGATTGTTAGTTCACATGGATCTATACATGAGTACCTCTAGTCTGGGACTTCTTAAGGTTTTGCTATTTGTGGCCTCTTTTATTTGGTCCCCAGATAAATAGTTATACAAAATATACATAGGAACCAAGTATTTACTGCTAATAAATCATAAAAAATATTTTAGAACAATTTATATATGTGCATATATCTTACCATTTATTAAAGTGGAAGCAAATTTACACATGTATGATGTATGTTTAATTTTATATTAAAAAAACCCTCAAGTTTGCCACTGTACAGCATCCTCAGCTTTTCCACAGATAATCCATATTTTCATTATAAAGATCAACTGACAGCTTCCCAGAAATGAAAAATGGCATGAGTGTAGGGCCATTTCTGAAATTATTGGAATTTCTTTCCTAATTCCAAGCCAAAGCTCAGTGTATAATTCTTTCTGTAGCACTGGTGCTTGAACTTACCTCCCCCTGCATGCTGGTCAAGCATCTATCACTGAGCTACATTCCCAGCCCTACTAAATATTTTTTTCTTGTTTGTTTGTTTTTGCTATTTTTTGCCAAAGTCAAGATAGCTATGCAAAAATAAATAAATAAATAAATAAATAAATAAATAAATAAATAAATAAATAAATAAATAAAAATAAATAAATAAAACCTAACATGCTATCTAACACAGAACAATCCAAAGACACACCAATTTGAGGCTTATGTACTGAGGAATGATGGTAGAAAAATATTAAAATTATTTTTTATTTAAAATTTTCACAAACAAGCCATTATGTTTCCTAAGAGCAGAAAAACCTCACACATACAATAAAACACTGCAACTCATTATTTACAGTGGTCCCCAGTCTGAGCTAAGGTGTTTTGGTCATCTATAAGTCGGTGTTGCATGCCCTGGTGGCCTACATGCTACAAAGCAAGCACGTTGTATGTTCAAGACCAGGACCACAGTGAAGCTGTGGAATGCAGCATGGTAAGGCTCCATAAGGAACATCCTGGGTTTGTTACAAATTTGATTTCTAGCTAATTTTTGGTCATTACAGGCTCAGGAACTTTTGACTATTGACAAATTTTTGTGACCCTCACATTCAGTTATGCGACCCCATGTTGAGCTGGGAAGCACATTCTCAGAAGCTGTGAGTTAACCAATGTAATAGTTATTGAATTCAGTTATTCCTTAACGCTTCCTAACCAATAGCTGGTTCTGTTGCTTCAATACCAAGCACTTTAAGAAGAAATGCTTACAAAAGTATATCAGGGAAACAAAATTTCATATTTCCCCTTCCAACTAATATTTTTAGTAAATGCCACCCACTAAATAGAACTTCTAAAAGCTCGATGTAGCAAACATGAATGGGGTGAAGGGATAGATTCTTGGTGATGAGAGCTTATGGAATCTCCTCCTGACTCATTGTCATACGTGGAGGCTGATGTGTATCTATCTCCCTAGCCTTTAAGATCTTATCTAAGAGTGTGTTATTTAAATTCAGGGTACAAAGATTTTTATCAAGCAAAAAGACTCAGTGCTTGAAAGTATGGAGATCATTGCAGCCCTGCCTTTAGTAGCTGACTATCTACAGTAAGCTGGGGGTGGGGAGCATTATGGCAGAGGCACATGTTTACATACAGAGGTCATGGAATGATGAGTTTAGGAAGAATAACTGATGCTTAAGGAAGGAAATTGAGGGAATAACAGTCTTTAAAGCAGGTGGAGCTTAATTCTCCCTTGACCTGTGACTCTCAAATGACTGTGTCTCTGCCTGTTAATTTCTCCACCTGTAAAATGAGAATAACTATTTCATAGGGTAGTTATATAATTAATATAAATTGACTTTAAAGTAATCTAGCTTGGCAAATAATAGTAAAATACAAAGAACATGCTTGCCGTTCATTCACTTGTTGACCATCTAATTGGATCAAGTAAGTTGTGTTCCCTTTCCACAGCAGGACTTTATCACGTTATTGGGAACATAATAAATAAACAAGCATGCTTCTGGTATTACATTTAACATGAAAGTTGCAATGTATTTTAAAAAGTGAATGATTGATACTCTCTGAGATATTTGTTAAAGGCTTCACAGACCTGGCGAGGCTTTCAGCATTCATTAATGGCCTTTTATGGTGATCTTCAGGTGAATCAAAAGCAGAGCAGATAGGGAGTAGGCAGGACAGAGGAGACAGTGGCTCAGAAGTGTGAGCCTGTAGGTGTGCAAAGACAACCGGACAGCCAAAATTCACTTGCTGCTTCTGTGAGCACATACAGAAGAGGCGTGGCTGCAGGATCAATGGGGCTGACATTTATCCCACAAACGTGTGCTTTCTCCTCTGAGGTAGCAAATGTTCCTAGCGATGTAAAGCACATACAGGCATGGAAAATCAGACTGACCACAGAAATGACTTCTAGATGAAGACCCAAAAATCTGAGTTTGTAGTCCAGACTTGGGGAAACGCTGGTCTGGGATATGGGGAATACATTAAAATAGTTTAAGCAAAAAGAAGTTATGGCAAGATTTGCTTTTTAAATTAGCTCTTGTAGACGATGGAGATTACACAGGAGGGGAAGAAAGGCAAACATAGAATGAGGTAGTTGTCTAGAAGCCGCAAGAGGCTTGCATCAAGTTGGTGGCAGCCACGATGGAGGAGAGAGAGATTGTCCGTGAGGGGATTGCAGAAGATACAGCCCAGGATGGCCAGGGCGGCTCTCCCTTGGTGAAGAAAGCAGACAGATAGTCAGGGCAACTTTTATTTTTTTATGCCATAAATTTTGAAGTGTGGACTTGTATCAACCAGAACAGACCTCATTAGCCCATGCAGAGTCTTTGAAGTGTAGACGAGTATTGCACATTGGTGAGGAATGAGTCTTCCAAAGACAGAGGATTTATAGGCGATGTGGCCTCATGGTTGAACACATAGCCACTGGCATTGGCTGGCTGGCCCTCCATGAAATCCTCACATCTGCTGTTTGTTGTGAGAGGTCTCCCATCTTCTACTCTACAGCTAGAGGGCTAGGGTGATAAAAGATAATTAATTTGATAGATTTCAAGATGTATGGCTTTAATAATGCAATTTATAGAAAATGATAGTTCTGTGTTTCTTTTATACTAAATAAATTTTATACTTTAAGGAAATCAAAAATAATTTCTTTTAAAGTAGCTGAAAAGTGACATCATACAACAGAAATCACCATGAGGAGTCTAAAACAGAAAGTCCTGCCTTTCTTCTTAGGAGAGCTCTGCCCCAGGCCCCAGAGCAGCCACTTCTGTGTCTGTGGCACTACACTGACTCTCCAGGACTTAACTTACCTTCCTGCTTGACTGGAAGATTATTGAGACCAGCTTCTTCATCTTAAGCATCTCCTTCCTTCACACCCTTCTCGATGCCATGATTAATGTAGAAGGCCTTTGATAATAATAATTATCTTTATTTTTATTTTTGAAAAGGGAATTGGGTCCATATTGTGTGAGGCAATGAATAGCCGGCTGGGGAATTAGTGCTTGGCTTGGTGGGTAATAGGGACCTATTGAAGATTTGTGAATGCAAGCCCTGACATAATCGCCTTCCTTTTGAATGCCAATGACCACTTCTCCACTGTGTCTTCCTTGGTCAAAGTAGCAGACCTGTATGCCTCCCTGAAATACTGTATGTTTTAAAGAGTAGATATTCTTTTCAGTGAAGAAATGCATTTCTAATAGCAAGAAAGAGAGGGGGGGAAGGAAAAACAAAAGGAAGCTTTGATATTCTCTCCAAAGTAACCTAAGCACTAAAGTGATCGTGATTCACATAATTCCCTTGAACATCGCCTCATTTCAGGAATCTGTATCTAAAGATATATGTCTGTAAATGTTTATAGTGTTGTAATTACTAACATCTGGAAATGACTCAACAAGATGGAGTAAATATATCTTCAATATTTGAAAAATTATGATTCCTAGGATATTTAAGCATGCATTACTTAAAAAAAAAAAAAAAAAAAGAATTTTGTGGTTAGAATGAAGCCTAGGTTAAAGCTAGGCTTCCTCTAGTGTAGGAATTTTCAGCTGCCCTAATTTCCTAATGTGCATTTTAAGTCTGCAGTGGGTAGAAACCTAGAGCTTCCCAGATCCACTTAACCATTAAGATGGGCTTTCGCATTCCCTCTAGGGACTAATCACACTTGGAACACACTCTGGGATTCACTGTCCTTCATTCTGCTTCCTTCACTGAAACCCATTCAGACAGAGCTAATATCCTAGGGAGTCTTCTCTCGTGTTGTATTTAAGAGGTGGGTCAGCATGAGCTCAGGATCAATTTTCAATTGTGTAAAGAGCAATTTCCTCCATGGTCAGAAGTCTTGTGGACTTGAGCTCTTCTTGCACAGAGTATTTTCTGATGCCAGCTAGCCTTGTACTTACACTTCATGGTATTAATCCATGTGACTTGAACAGTTCTTGAGCGTTTTATCCGAAGGAAGCACATTTGATTATCTCCTCACAAATGCAGAAATGAAGAGCCCAGCAGACTTATTCTTGACATGAACTAAGGGGATGGTTAGCCTGAAATTACCTTCATCAAAAGCAAGGGTTTTTATTTTTTTTCCATTTCCTCTCTCTCTCTCTCTCTCTCTCTCTCTCTCTCTCTCTCTCTCTCTCTCTCTCTCTCTCTCTCTGTCTCTGCCTCCCTCTCTCCTGTGTGTGCACACACACCTAAGCCACAGCATGCATGTGGAGGTCAGAGGAACACTTGTAGGATTTTGCTCTACTTTTCTACTATGTGGGTTCCAAGATCTAACTCAGACTGTCAGGCCTGGTGGGAGGTGCTTTACCCACTGAGCCATGTCTGAATTAGGAAATGGGTGGAAATCCATGGGAGAAGGATGAAGAGGGAAAATAACGATCCGTGCGTGTTTGGAAGCACACTATGACTTTTGTTGCCAAGTGGTGAACAGTGGGAACTGGCTCTACAGTTTATCCTTGGGGAAGTGTCTGGGATGCAGTGCTGCACAGTCCCTATGTGTCTTAACCTCTCTGTCTTGTCTCTCCAGTGTAGCATTTGCACTGATTACATTTGGCTGCTCATACATTTTCTCCTGACTCTTCCTTATAGTTGGGAGATCTGGGAGGAATGTTAGCATCTTCAGGAACACGAAAAAAATGTCCAGAGTTTTAACCTCTCTTGAGGGACAAGAACTTCTAAATTCATACATTCTTATCTTGGGTAAAGTAGGACAGGATTACCCACTTGTATATACCACACCCTTCAGGCTAAGAGGGGAAGAGTCAGACAGGTCTCATCTTGTCCCTGAAGTTTTACCAAGTGATTGAGAAGAGACTTGGGATGCACCTGAGGTTATCTTTATGATATGCCAAGGTGAAGAAAAGTTTGATTTTTACCCTTGATTGCCAGTCATTTTTCTACAAGATTTTCAGTGCTGTACAGTAATTTAGCTTAGAAAATTATATCACCTGTAGACTGTGGATATACTTCAGATTGAGAATACTTTCCTATTTAATACAAGATCGGGGGGGTTCAACCCCCAGCATTGAAAAAGAAAAGAAGATTTATAATCCATTGAACGAATACCTTTGTTTCACGGCTAAAAAAGCCAGATCATCTACTCCCATATTAGTTTTCTTATAGTGATTATTCAATCCTGTGCATCATGCAACCAATGCTTTGTCAAACTCACATTCCCAGTGAGAACCTATACCCTAAGTGAGCATTGAGTCGCTACTTTTAGCTATTAGTCAACTGTGAAAATTGAGTAGCAGTCTGTGCTACTGTGAGTCTACACTTTGCTAACATGAGAGAGATTCACAGCTGATGGAGGGAGTGTGAGGGGCCTTCAGGTCTTGCTTTCCTTACCCCCTACTGTCAAGAGTTACCATGGTGACCAGCACATGCTAACTAACATATGCCTCAAAAAGAGGGCAGAAAGGTCAGGCAAAAACATTCAGCAAACAAATAGGAAACGGCGTATAGATAAAAAAGTTAAAAAGGCCATCCTCCAGAGACTTAGCGTCCCTAGAGTAGAGATATGGTCGAAAGCAGGATGTCCAGAGATGTGGTCTAAAGCAAGATGTCCATGCCAACAATCGGCCCCCTCCCCCAGCAGCAGCGGGTTTCAAGATCTCTAACAACATTCAAGGCCAAATGTCCATGACATCAGCATCTCAGATGTTCAACATGGAATGACACATATGTCTATAAGACATCCATTCCCCCTCTAATTTAAATGATGGCATCATTTTTTCTTGTAATCTTAGAAAGTCAGCTCCCTCCTTCCTCCCCCATCTCATTCCTTTCTTCTTTCTTTCCTTCCTTCCATCGTCCATCCTCTCTTGTGCCATGTGGTTGTTAAAGACTGTGGCTCATCGGAAAAGGAGCAATCCGACTTCTTTTGAGAATAAGAAAGATAAAAGTCTCATTCACTAAGTTTCTGATAGCGACGCCAGGCTGCTTCATAGCTCTTGTGTGTCCAAGTGTCTAGGAGGTGCAGACGTAGCTCATTTGGAGGAGTGCTCACTTAGAGTACATGTAGCTCTGGGTTCAATCCCCTCACCAGACACTAGATAGAGTGGTACCTGCCTGTGACCTAGCACTACAGAATTAGAGGTAACAAGAGCAGAAGTCCATTTCCAGGTCATCGCTGTGCTCAGAGACCAGCATGAGCTATGGGAAACTGTCTCAAACAAGCGCAAATAGAAACGGAAGCCTGGATAAAGAATGACCAAGCCACGCTTCACTTCTGGTTTTTGCAGGTTGACTAATGATGTTAGTATTCTTTAGTTCTATATGAACTCACGGAGACCGTGACAGTACTCAGCAAGACCTGCCCAAGTCCAAACCAGATAAAAATTCCATCACAGAGAAGGGGAAGTGGGCACAGTGACCTACTCCCTAACCAAAAGCCTATTTGCAGTTGCTGAGAGAGGGCAAATTGGTTTCCTTCAGTGGAGTGACACTGGGTAGGTATATCAACCATATCCCAGGCCGGGCCAAATGCTCAGGAATAGACAACCAAAACAAATCACTCCATGTTTTGTTTTTGTTTTAGTATTTAGGAGAGAGAAAGAATATAAAGTGGAATAGGGTAGGGATCTTGGTGGAGCTAGGGAAGGAGAAAAGACCAAGTATATTATATTAAATTTTTAAAAAAATAAATGAAAAAATTTAATAATAATTTTTCTTTAGTTTTTTCCAAATATATACATATCCGTGCCTATGAAACAGAGTTGATGATGAAACACACGGTGGAGAAAGTTGCTATTTTATTTTGGCAGATGATTAATAGGCAAATGTAGCTACTTAAGGTATAGTTCTTTGCAGGGGAGTTTGTCAAAACATCATGCATTTTGTGATGTATCTGGTAGGACTGAATAGTCATTAGTATAAGAAAGCAAATATGAGGCCATGACCTGAAATGAAATCCTATTTTGTGGGTGGTTGAGGGGACAGTTAAGACAGGGTCTTGCTTGCTATGCTTCCCTGGTTGGTCTGGTTCTTGTGTTCCTGCCTCTGGAGCTATGATCACAAGCATTCTGCCAGCGCCATGCTGGGCTCAAAGTCCTATGGACTCCAGCGAGGTTAAGGAAGTGCGTCTATGCTTTATGGAGAAATAATAATTTAAAACTCAAATGTTTTTAGCCTTGACCTTAATAGCAGACTGGAGTTAGAGCAGGGTCTAAATCTTAATTTCTGTTCTTGATGTCCCTGGGTGACATTTAACCTCTCTAAGCCTGTTTGTCCTCCACTGTAAACACAGAGCTGGTGGGAGAATTAAATTAGGTGGTGGATCTGAATCTGTGTGCCGGGTGAGGCATCTACAATAAAATATGCTCCATAAATGAGGATTACAGTGGTACTAATGTGCATATGAGCACTGGCTTTATTAGTTTTGGTTCCATAGTTTAAACTTTAAGCTCATGTTACTGTCTGTGAATTTCGGGATACAGCATAATAAAATTTCTAATAAGAGAAGCGATAATGTAAGACACTTTGCTTGTCGGTTTTCTCTCTACCTCTGTAGTACAATACAGACATAAATATGGAAAGATTTGTAGATCTAGAAAAGGGGGTAAAAAATTTGGGGTAGGCACTTGGAGGAAAGTCTGAGGTCAAAGCATCTGTTTCTGGTCCATCATCACTAAGTGATAACTCAGACATCCTACTTTCTTTTTCTTAATTTTCATTTTCTTCCTAGAAGGCATAAGGGAAGCTCCATTAGTCTTACAAGACTATTACATGATCTTATAGATAATCCACATAAAATTGAAGGCACAGTATAGAATTGCTGTGAAGGCCGAAAGGTCATGAGTTCAAACTTCTTCATGGGAGAGTTTGGGGAATATGTTTTGCCCCATTCACTGCCTGTAAACTGTAGGTTCTGACCTTTTACAGTGGATGCAAGGTGTGAGGTGAATATGTACAAAGCATGCATAACTTCCCATTAAAATTTACTTTAGGACCAGAGAAATGGCTCGTCGGGTAAAGTGCTTGCTACATAAGTATGAGGGCCTGAGTTCAGATTCCCAGTATCCACACAGAGCTAAACATTTGTGTGCATCTATTATCCCTCTGCTCTACTGTGAGATAGGACAAATGTGAGGGTGGACAACTGAAGCTGTCCTCTTACCCTCATAAGCACTGTAGTGCATGGGCCTATCTTCACACAGGATCATGCACACACATGTATACATACACATGCACACACAGGGATATTAAAAAGCTTTCTTGTTATTCACATTATCACTCTTGAAGCTCTCACAAATTGCATCTTTATGTGATGAAGATGGTCGGGGATTCCTAAGTCTTCTCCGCTTTAGAAAGAAATCTGTATTGATTTTCCAATGACAATTTAAAATGCAAATCACATCTGTAATGTGATATGTTTAGTTTTACATTTCTAGTCTTCATGTGTTTTTACATAAATTTTCATGTGATTGCCCCAGAATTTCTCAGGCTTACCCCAGTTTTCAGATGAGGTGGCTTGCTTTGAGGTGTGTGTTTTGGGGGGGTGTGTGAGGGTACATCAGTTACTTGCTTGTGACTTGTGACGGAAGAGAAAAAGATGTAGGAGAATTCAAAGAAGCCCGTTTCAACTGTTCAGGTCCTCTACCTGCAAAGTGTATTTTGAATAAGGGTACTCAGCTCACAAATGATGTAAAATTTAATGAAGGCAACTGACTGCCTTATGAAAGTCATTAAAACCCCAGTGTCATCCTTCTAATCAAAAGGCAGCCGCCCTTCTATTATTTCTTTATTACAATTTTTCATTTTTATTTCCTCAAGTTAAACTGGAGCCTGGGTTTTCATATGCCACTTGTTAAAGATGTTAAATTGGTGATTTATGCTTTGAAAAACCCATTCCTTGCTTTTGACTTTCTATTGATGTTGGCCAGGTCCGTGGGGTCTGATTCCAGAGCAGGAGAGGGAGAGGCAAGGTGCCAAGTGGGCATGTTCTGAAGGCTTGGTCATCTTTTGTGTTTAGGAAGAAGTGCATCTGTGGTGTCAGAGCATAAGATAATGAGGCTCCTTTTTCTCTCTGGCCCTTCTGAAACTCTTATTTCATAGCTCTCAGCCTCACTAATGCTAAGGATGCTTATTTGTGTTTTAGTATTTCCTGTTTGCCTCCAAGATCCACTAGTTTACAGAATAATAAGAGTTCTGTTAACCCAAGGAAAATCTACCAATTCCATTAGCCACACATCCAACTAGATCAAAAAATGAGATAGTTAGTGAATATTTCATATTGTGGGTTTCTTAAAGATACTTTTGTGTGAATAAAAAAGGACTTTCTCCAAGCTGTTCATTTCAATTTCCTTTTTCATTTGCTCACCAACACCACTTAATCACCCCCGTAGCCTGCTAGAGATGCTCCTTAGATGAGCTTTAAAAACTCAGCCAAGGTGATTTTTTTTAACTTGTGAATTGGCTTAGCATCTTGCTTTTATCTTGCTTGAAATATTGAAGTAGGGAAATAAAACCACAATCTTTAATTGAAAGGTGTTTCTGCAGTATTCCAACCACAGTGTCAGTCACAAGAGTTCTTCAAATTCTTCAGAGATCTTGAATTACTTCAAGGCATTCTGAGAAAGTTACGTTCTGTTCTGACCCCACCACACACATGCACACACAAAGAAAGCCAGTCAAGGCTTCCACTTTTCTTTTGCAATATTTATTCCCTAAAGGATTTCCTGACACTGTCCTTAGTTCTTCGCTTTCAGCGTTGCTCCTCACAAGTCTCAAGAGATGTCGCCCAGTGTCTGTAGTGGTGTCAAAAGCACGAAGCCACATGTCCTTTTCATTATCAGTGACTCACTAGATGAAGTGCTTACCCTGGCCCCTGCCTGGGGCTTCCAGAGTTTCCATCATGCAGGTTTGGTACGGCAGACTTTGAGTTCGCACCCTCTGAGTAGCTGTAATATTTCATTGACTCCATCTTAAAACTTTTCTATACAAAGTGACACTATGGGTTGTGAGAGGAGCAAGATAAGATGAAGCATGACTCTGAAGCCTGTGTCTGGAGGTTTCAACCCTGCTGGAAAGCTCTGAACATCAGCTCGAAAAGATCTGGTTATCTTTGGATGAACATATATATATGAACATATATATATATATATATATATATATATATATATATTTAAAGCAGAAAGTGTTTCCCAAAAATATGGCTCCAGACAATAGATAATTTATTCCCAATTTATCAGTGTGCTTGTTTTTATTTTACCAATTGGATTGAGTTTGTGGTTTAGAGAGAAATTAGACTTGATTTTTTTAAAACTTACAGAGTTTCCCGGTTCCCCCAAGACAATAGCATTTGATATTCCAATCTAACAAAATTTCCCATGCATAAGGGTTCTTTCTTTCTTCTGACTGCTCATGCAGCCCAGGCTAGCCTCAAATCTACCATACAGTCAAGGCTGACCTTGAACTTCTGATTTTCCTGCCTCCTCCTGGGAAGTGCTAGGATTGTAGATATGTGCCACTGCACCTGACTTTAATTCACTTTAAATCTAGTGTTTTAATTTGCTCAAGTGCTTCTACAGAGTAGATGACATCTACACTGTTAAGAACTGACTACATTTTTATGGTAATAAAAATTAACTCAAATACTTCTAACTTCCAAGGCAATTTGATATATAAATATATTTTATTGTGTCACTTATTATAAGAATTTCTTGTTTATTTAGGCTTTTGGAAACAGTTTCTTTGTGTGGCTCTGTACCTCTGGCTGTCCTAAAACTAGCTTCCTGTAGACAAGGATGACCATGAACTCACAGAGATCTGCCTGCCTCTGCTTCCTGTGTGCCAAAATTAAAGGCATGGGCCACCGCTGCTGGACACTATAAGGATCTTTAAGATTCCTACCTTGTATTTCAATCTTTGTAAATGATGTAGAGTTTGTTTGATTGTAGATCTTTTTAGTTCTAGATGGTTTTGTTCTGAAAACATTTTAATGTAATTACACAGAATATAAAACCAGATTTCTTATCTGTATTATGCATATTATAATATGTTACATTATTTTTCCCCAGTAGAATATATACAAATCAGCTAGTATTGATAATTCATGAAAGAATCCCAGCACTCAGGAAGCAGAGATAGAGAAACTGCTGCAAGTTCAAAGCCAGACACAGACACACAGATATACGCAGACACACACACACACAAACACAGACACACACACGTCTGATTTGTAGCCCAAAAACAACAGTAGCATACTCTCTCATTTTCTTGATTTCTTAATCTTAATATGAGTGATATTTTACTTTGGTTGAAATTGCATAAGAATTTATCACAAAATATTATTATCAAGTTTGTATGTGTGTGTGTGTGTTTATAACTAAATACTTTTCTCAGAAAATACTACTTAACTCATCATGAGGTCCTGATCAGGTTTTTTGTTTGTTTTGTTTTGTTTGTTTGTTTGTTTGTTTTTATTTTTAGCATACTGGTAAAGCAACAAAATGGCTCTAGTAGAAGAATCACTTGAGCCAAGCAAAAATCCCAAGCAGATCTTGTGTTTCTATACCCATTGGCCAATATTTAGTTTTTCATAACTCATGTATGAAAAGCTGAGATTAAGACCTTTATATTACTTGAGGTATTAAAGTGGAACCAAGAATCTCGGTGGGATCAAGATTCTAGCACAAGTCTGTGTGAGGCCATACCAAGGCATTTCACCACCTTACCAAGAGTCTATTAGAATAAATGTCTTATGGCACAAGACACCTGTGAGACCAGAGATGGGGATGGAGATATTTCCTCCCTCTAGGAAACTTCAAACTGACTGCTATGTTTCTTGTCATAAACACACCACTCTAGAGATGCTGATGTGCCATGGTCCTTAAACGTGTCTGAGACTGAATTATTTCCTAAGAATCTACCCTGTAAATTCTGATCTGGAATCAGTTTATAGTCTGTACATGTAGTTTGGGTAAATTCCACATTCTTTGGTATGTAGAATTGCCATCAAAAGAGTCTTATCAATTCATCGAAGGCCAGACAACCCACTAACATTGCTCTGATATTATTGTTTGAGTCAACTGACCATAGTTTATAAACTATTGCCTTGATCAACAGAGTAAGAATTAGGGCAAGAAAATCACACAATCACAAATTTTCCATACGTGTCAATATATACCTGATAAAAACTCTCAGACAGAAAACCACTTAAAGGTCTGTAGAAAAATATGAATTGGCCTATCATAAAACTATAAAAGAAGATGACTTTATTGTTCAAAGATGTTTATTTACAACCATGGTGGTGTTAAAATTAGAATTTGTAAAGAATCTGAATGGGAATTTCTCCAGATATATAAAGGCTAATTGTGTGTATTTTTGTTATTGTTTTGGAGATTGAACATGAGGCCTCATGCATGCCCTCTCCCCATTAATAATAAATATGTACAGGGCAGTGGTGGAACATGCCCTTAATCCTAGCACATGGGAGGCAAAGGAAGGTTAATCTTTGTGAGGTCAAGGCCAGCCTGGTCTACAAATTAAGTGCTGGGACATCCAGGACTGTTACACAGAGAAACCCTCTCTTGAGAAACCAAAAAATAATAATAATAAATATGTACAAATTGTTTTAAAAATCTGTCACACTACAGATACTTAGACTTCTGTCATTCCCGTACCTCCCAAGTGTGAGGGAGCCAGGCAGGGACCAAATTCTCTTCTAGGGCCACTTGCAAAGTCTGTGATGATGGTGATCAGAGTATTGAGAGGTCAGATTGGCTTTGCTGAGCTCCTGGGTCCAAGGAAAGTCCAAATGCCTTTTCCTGTCACTTGCTGCTGCTATTGATGCAGAGTCAAAACAGTTAAGGAGGTTCCTAGGAAGATCACCAAGATGAGAATGGCCGGAGCCCCAAGTTTTAGTTGTAGTTGTTAATTTCTGTCATGATCTGAAGCAGTTTTCCTCAAGAGACAAATTTCGTGAGTGGCTCTGACATTGAGAGTGAGCATCTGTTCGTGGTGCTGACGGTCAAAGCTAAGGCCTGGTGTGTGGCCTGTGCAAATCTACTCCCCTCACTTCCTGTGAGGCAAATGTTGGGATTGAAGATGTGTACCAGAAAACCTGGCTCCCTTTAAAATTTTTTGTGATGATTTATGTCTGTCCCTTTATTTATACTGAGAGATCTAGGTATTGAAAATTAAAAAGGAATGCTATACTTCTATCCTTGTATAATCTATCCCAGAGAAATAATTGGGGAATTTTTTCAAGATACTAAATGCAAGCATTGAAAGATTTGATGTACTCTGAAGCCAATAATGAATGCCTTAACAAGGTTGGCGTATACCGATGAAACGTACTTAGTGTATCTTTTTGTGTGAATTCCTTAGAATCTGGGATCTCCTGTCTGTAGTCATTTGATAGTTTGATCTAAGGACTCATGTTTAAAGATCTCTGTAGCTGAATGTGCAGCCACTGTCTCATGTAGACCTCTGTGAATGGTTCAGACTGGTCTGTTTTCCGGGTAAGATGTAAATTAGCATTTCTGCCTTTGACCATTTCCACTTTGATTTGAGTATCTCTTTTGGGGGACACATGACTTGTTTTGATTCTATAACCTGGCTTTTAAGGAGGTTTCCCTAGGCCAGGGAGATGAGTTACCAGTGAATGGCACTGGCTGCTCTTCCAGAGGATCCAGGTTCAATTCCCAGTACCCACATGCTGGCTTATAACTGACTGTATCTCTAGGCCCAGGAGTTCGTCTGTCCTCTCCAGGCACTGTACACATGTGGTGCACATATACGCTATGCAAGCAAAGCACCCACACACAAAAGTAATAAACAAAAACAGTAGGACAAAGGGAGAAAGAAAACAAATTTCCTGTCCTTTGCCCCACTTCTCCTCAGCTGTACATCTTGTTCTCTTGTCACACTAGACCAGTGATCTCAACCTTCCTAGTCCTGCGATCCTTCCATACAGATCTTCCTGTGGTGACCTCCAATCATAAAAATATTTTGTTGCTACTTTATAACTGTAGCTCTGCTACTGTTAGGAATGGTACTAAAAACATCTGTGTTTTCTGATGGTGAGCTCTGTGAAAGGATCGTTCTACCCCCCACCCCTGCCTCCATAGGGGACGGGACCCACAGAATGAGAACCTGTTGACTTAGACTATTCCTGTGCACTCCTTGGAAAAGTGTGACCTTAATGAAGTGAGTACCCATTCTGTCCTCAGAAAAGGTACTGGCTCAGGTCAGGCAGCAGTCTGTAGCTTTGTCTGTTTAAAATTACCCACCACATCACATATTTTCAGTACCAAATTCTTAACTTCTTAATCTCCTTTCTTGATGGATAGGGCTATAAAGTATGTGATACCTCAAAAGTAGATAATTAAATTCATACAACCTCATTATTAGGCACCTATTTCCCTCTCAGAATCCTTTGGCAGACGAAGCATGGTTCTGGCTCACAAGTCCCTATTTTTAGCACCATTCTCTACAACTCTTAGGGCTGTGTAGAAATCTCAGGCTCTGTAACTGATGCCAGATGCCAAGCATTGGAGTCACAGTACCAGAAATGGTGATAAACTTATAGGTTGTTACAAGATCCTTCACATATTAATTTTACTCAAATCCCACACATACCTTTTAAAAATTTCTGCCATCAATGTCTCCTTCATATGTTTACTTATCTTCAGTTATTTGCAAATACTCCACAGAAAGACACAGAGTATATACTGTAGGGTAACAGAGACTAAATTGGTCAATTGAGCACACAGTCACTTCCTACAACCAAAATGGCAGTGAAGAACATATGTTTTTAACAGCCTATAACACTGTTTTTAGTCCAGTGAAATACCTACCCTATGTCTGTAAAACCTAGGTCTTATGTTAGTACTTGTAGATTATACCAAGTGAGATGACATTCATTCTTAACAATAAACACCTTCATCAGTTACTGTTACCCCGAGAAAGAACTCTGTTAGGACATGTGAAATTAAATTTTTTAAAATGTGGTTTTTAGAGAGTTTAGTAATTAGTAACTGAAGAGACTATATATAGGAAAATATTGTGTGCATGCAAACCAAATTGTCTCAAAGACAGAGAGGAGCATAGGTACCACTCTAAGGCTACTTGGCTATGCCTGTTTACTTATTTATTTAATTTACTTATCTTTAAGATAGGATTTCTCTGTGTAGCTGCTCTGTAAACCAGGCTAGTCTTGAACTCACAGAGATCCACCTGCCTTTCCTCCAGAGTGCTGGGATTAAAGGCATGCCTCTTTAAATAAATGAATTTGCAAAATGTTCCACTCCTACTAATTTGTCAGTGTTCCTCGGCTTTCTGACTTTGGATTAAGGCAGATAATTTGAAAGTATCTCTAATTTTTTTTGAAAGTGTCTCTAATTCTGTATCCCGTATGTAACTTGTCAGCCACGACTATTTTACTTTACTCTTAAATATATGGTTTATAAATAGAAGCAATGTTGACAGACTTGTTTGACTCCCTTCTAGAAATAAATGACTCATTTTGGATTGTATGTGAGAGCTTCAAGCTGCTCAAAGCAAAAATCCACGACAATGAGAAAGTCATTAAACTGTCTGTCCAGACAGCAATGGGAAAGAGAGAGGGAGGGAGGGAAGGAGGGAGGGAGGGAGGGAGGGAGGGAGGGAGGGAGGGAGGGAGGGAGGGAGGGAGAGAGGGAGGGCAGTGCCTTCATATTTCATACCCCATATATCACCAATGGTGAAGTTTGTGTTTCTGTCATTTGTAAACTTGGCCCTGGCAATGGGTTCACTTCTGAGCCACACATCTTCACTTTCATACCCAGCCATTCACCTTTTTTCTATTAGTCATCTCCGTGTACTTTAATACCGGAAGCAAAAAGCCTTATGACTTATCAATGACTCAAACAGAATCTCTATGGAACTGTTTTGTTGGTTATTTTTATTTATTCAAAATACATAGGTTTGCTTTAGAGAGGATGAGGCTTTGGGGAGTGGTGGGGGGGAATGCCCCTGGCAGAGGGACATGTCTGGTTTTTTTTTTTTTTTTTTTGGAATGCAAGAAGCCAGCTTGAATCTGGCAGGGTGACCCAGGAAAAGTGGAGGAAGCCTGCCCCGAACAATTTGTGGAAACTTAGCTTTTGAATTCAAGGTCAGCTGCTGCTTCTATCAGTTTGAACCCGAAGAGACCATGTAGGATAGAGGAAGGGGAGCGGGGCTCTAACACAGAAATTACTTAGTCGTGAAAAGTTTGTTTCTCAGCGAGTAAAGAGCTGTGTAAGGAGAGGCTGCCCAGACCACATGCAACCTTTTGACAACTCACCGTCTGCTGGGGATGCTGTGAGAGATGACCTTTTGACCTAGGAAGGAATGCTGTGAAGGTGGGAATGTGCACTCAGCCCTGGCCCATGAGAGAACATGGACAACAGCCCAGACGCTCAGAGCTCACAGAAAGCTTGGCTTTAGCTTTGAATTTAGAATCAGATGCTAGAAATGTAAGGGAATTTCCTAAAATTATTCCAGATCTTTCCCATTACCCCCACTGTCTGAAACAGAACTCACAGGAAACACATGAGCTCTCTTGCAAAAGCGAGGAAGAAATTGCCTCCCTTGTTCCCAGCTAGCTCATGGCTGAGAACCTGTGTCTTTGAACTGTTTTCATGCAGGGAATTAAGCCTGTGCACATGATTTGGTGGCCTTAGGTGGGTCTGGGGAGGTGGGGGGTGGGGCAAGAAAATGAGTCCATTGCTCTAAAAGCATTCCCAGTAGTGATGATCTTCAGGGAAACAAAACTCCATTGTGCAGGGCTGAAACCTGAGAAGCCCCTTTCCCCACTTGTTTTACTCACCAGCATTGATCCTAGTACATGTGACCCTTTGAGAGGGAGCACCCTCGGTGACTCCTCCTATTACTAAATACCATTGTGTTTATAATGGCCATTTATATATGGTTACACTCCACGCCTGTGTGCTTAAGAGGCACTCTCGGACTCTGATGCCACCTGACTAGCACAGGACACAGGCCTTCCTTGGCCTCTTTATCACTCTTTTTACCCTGCGTTGTGTCATTGTTTGACATCCTCTGTGAAAACCGAGGAAGCTTACCATTGCTGTGCAAAGGGCAGTCTGGATTCTGTGAGAGGTAGGGGGTGGGTGTGGGAGACTGGTAAAGCCTTGAAGAAAATAGGTTACTTTATTATTTTTTTTTTCAGTTCTACAATGTGTCTGCATGCTTTAGGACTGATTTCTCAGCTAGTTGGGTCCCAGGAGACCCCATCGAGCCCTGTGCAGCTCAGGGAATTGCATCTGTATAAAATGGGGGGGGGGTGTAGTTTGTAGAGATTGTTCTTTACCTCGGTTTGGCTTAGAATGGCAGCTGCCATCTGACTTTGTGTGTGATAGCACAAAGGCCACCAGAACTGAAAAGCAAGTCAGCAACTGGAGAGACAAAAGCAACCATCAGCTAATACAGCTCCACATGGCCTGACTAATTTATGAGAAAAAAACTGTTCTGTTCATTGGATCAGCACTCTGAGGAGGCAGGTGGAATGGTAGGAAGTTTTCATTGACTCTCCTGAGCAACTATGGATGCCACAAGAGATCCTTCTCAGTTTGAACTTTATCAGGGTCTACGCTTAATCAATAGGGTATTGGAAAAAGAATTAATTACTAAAGCAGAATAAAACAGCTGCATTTTAAACTAAGGATCCATCAATTCAGTAATCTCCCAGTTACAGGCTAGGTGCCACGAGGATTTCACTCTATGTAATGAGGAACCCGGGGAGTTTGCTCCTGAACAGGCTGGGAATCCACTTTATCCTGTTTCAGCGATTTGTCATTGGCACAACTCATTTCTCCTCTTCTGCACTACAGCTTGTATTTTATGTACTGTGGAACCCAGGAAGTTCCCACATTCAGAGGAGGGAGGGTGTGAAGGTGGAAATCATTGTCACTCTGAGAGTCTTAACCTAGCTGGGCCTCTTTTTCTGGGAGCTGCCACAGGAGCAGGTTGGGACTGTATCCGCTACTCCATTGTGCACTGGCTGGGGGTCGGGGACACATAGACTGGACCCCAGCCTGGAAATGTTTCATCTATGATTTCCGTAATGGAGGATTGCACGGAGGGCTGAGGAAGGTTATGGGAGATGAATTAGGTTTTTAGTGAGCTCATTAGGAAGGCAAACTGAGTTGAGATGGCAAGGCAGGGAGAGGGCCAGTAATCAGTTCAGACCTCTTTGTTCCCTGCCTTGGGGGACATGTTGTGGGGGTTGCCTAGCCTGACTGAGCCCAGGCTGCCATCCTGGTGGCTGACTTGTTGATTTCTAAACCTCTTAATTCATTTTTTTGTTCAATTTAATCTTTTCTTTCTGAAGGAAAATTAGTTGAATGTTAGCCCTCTCTGCACTATTCACCTCTTAAATTATGCTCATTTTGAAGCGCTTGTTATGCCTGAATAAACATGAAATGGCTTGGCGGTTTCCCATCCGAGGCACACCCATTTTAACACCATGTATTTACCATTCCTGGAAATGTCTCATTAGCTTCTGAAAATCTGCGAGAGTGATATTTTGGGCTACTGTAACACACCTCTTGGCAGCCACAGAAGGCAGTTTGGTTAATGCCTCGTAATATCCATTTTTATTCTCAACATGAAGAAAGACTCTCTATAGAAAATTGATGCAGTTTGCTCTGCTAATTTTCATGCTCATTCCAATTAATTTAACATGACCCAGATTTTCTTCCTCGGGCTCATCCTGACTAATTAGTAAAGCAACACCTAGAACAAGTTATGTTTAATAACATTGAGGAACACTAGTTGTGAGTGATTTTGATGTTAATAAAGATATTCATTGATGGGGCAGATATTTTATGGCAATTATGGTATGTGATTTGGAAGTCCCAATGTGCTGACTGGGATATAAAAAAGCCAGCAAATCATGATCGGAGATAATATTGTTTTGAAGACTTTTCATACCATCTGAACAAGACATTGGGACTAGTTTGTTGATCTTTTGACAGAATGGCTAGAGCTGTTAAGTGAATCCTTGGTAATAGGAGAGGTGGAGCTATGGTATGCAAACCCAACCCATATTCAGTAAGCCAAGTTTTCAGGACTCACTGAACCTTGGCGAGTGAAGAAAGGCCATCGGGTTGGAGGGGGAAGGAGTGGTTTCTCCACCTCTGTGGTTTCAGTTCTTTGATCACATTTTTGTCAGTGAGATGAATCAATTGTATGGCTGCAAGGCTGAGATAGAAGGCTTCTAAAGTTGAGTAATGTTGTTTAACTTGGGAGTGGTTGAGAACTTTACTTTCTCTCGGTTGAGGGTAAGGCCCTAGGATTACACCCACACCATGAGTGGGGAATTATGTCAGAGCAGTAGTATATCTCAGAGCCTAACGTATATATCCTCGATTCGATACTCAGGAGTAGGTGCTTGCACATGTACCCACATGCATGTGTGTCTGCCTGCACACTATATTTATCACATTTGAAACACAAACTTTTTCAATGTCAGCAACATGCCAGGCACTGTTGTGTGTGTTAAGGGTATGAAAGGAAGCAAAGGACCAGAGTCTGACTTTATCATATCTATGTATGCATGTTTACAGTCAAGTATCAACTTCCAATTGTCTTCCACTGATCAACTGCAAAATCCTTAACTGAATGGTTCAATATGGTACAGACATGTTATGAAGAATTTTTAAGAGGATGGAAAATTCTAGACAGACACCAATATCTCTCGGGTGGCCATTGCAAGATAGTGCACTGTAGTATGTCTCCTGGTGTGGAGGCCAGAAGTAGACAGAAGGTATCTTCCTCTATCATCCTCCACCTCATGTTTTGAGGCAGGATCCCTCACTGAACCCAGAGTTCATAGCGTGACTGGTTGTCTAATAAGCTTTAGGAACCCATCTGTCATTCTGTCCCAGTACTAGGGTTTCAGATGTGACTTTATGTGATTGTTGAGGATCTGAAATCAGGGTATGTTTGCATAATGGGCACTTAACTGAATGAGCCATCTCCTTGGCCCTATTGTAACATTTTAAAAGAGGTCTTTGTGATCCCTATCTCAGCCACTTGTTACTCCAGCAACTTGCTTAACCTTGGTAAGCTTCAGGTCTTTCACATATATAACAAATGTCAACCATGCTAGAATGTGTTAAAAGAACTGTGGTCATTTATGTAATATGCTAGCAGAGTGTCTGGAAGAGAGTATTTATTATTTTTGCATTAATACTGTTTTTACTATAGAAAATATTTAAGGTAGAAATTTCTCCAAGGCTCATATTAGAATCTATGCTTATTATTTCCCAATGCAAATTACTATTGTTAAAGTCTGAAATTTGATTTGACAAGAAGACTTTCTTTTACTGAATATTATGAGCAGTTTCCTTTTCACATCCCTGTCTAAAACCACGCGGAGTCATCCACTTCCTGACTGTTCATTCTTAACTTTCCTCTGTGTCCGTCATTGATTGCTTCCTCTAGGTGAGGACTCGCCATGTTGGAGTTTAGTTCCACCTGATCTTTTCATTTATTTGATATGGAAAAATAAAATAGTTTAAAGTTATGTCAGCCAGGATAGGTACAGTAATACTAATGAGAAAATTGAAAATTAGAGAAAGCAACTGGGTTTGGTGAGTTACGCTTATAATCTTAGTACTTAAAAAGTTGAGGCAAAAGGATTGCCAGGGGATTGAGGCTAGTCTGGACACCATAGTGATACTCTGTCTCAAAAATAGAGAAACATATTATAATTGATAGTAAAGCTAAAAATACTGCCTTGTGAAATTGCTATTTGAGTAGATCCGAAATTGTCAAATAACCACCCATTTCAAATAATTTAAGCCAATAATATTCATAGACCATAAATCATAGAGGATCAAAGTGCTTCATGTAGGACAGGTGTCAAAATAGCATTCATTTTGCTTTCCATCTGTCAAAATGGGTGTCGTTGGTTTCTACCTTGGTTGTGGGAATCAGTTATTTAAAAAATTAGTCACATACACACACACACACACACACACACACACACACACACGGACACGGACACGGACACACGGACACGGACACACGGACACACACACACAGACACACACACAGATACACACACACACAGAGGGACACACACACAGATACACACATGCACACACACACACACAAACACACAGAGCATTTTTACGCAGAATTCATGTTTTAAAATTGCATTGTGAGTCCCACAATAGAGAATTTGGTAATTATTTCCCTGCTATCAGGTAGGTGATGTCCAGCAAATGTCAATTCCTCTTTCTTCCAGAGTACACACAAGACCACTAAAAAAGCAGATTTTATAGATGTAAACTATTTTCCCAAAGTAAAATTTTTTTTTTTTTTTTTAGGTTTTACAGCATTTTCATATTTCTGGTTATTTCAATAGTATAACACTTTGGAGAATTTTAAATGTGCTTTAAAAACTTTGAATTATCACACACAGTAAGACTTGAAATATAAATAATCTAGGCAGTCATCACCAGTGTAAGTGCAATTGTGGGATATATAGGTCAGTTGTCACTTAGCCCGGGGAAGACCCTCTGTCATTAAGAGTTTTGCTGCACGAAGCTGGCCGTTCTTCGGGGGTTTCTGACTGGTGGTAGCAATTGTGTTGTACCGGGTCAGCAGTGAATTTCTCATTCAAATGGTGTTGAGTCAGCTGGTTTTTAAATTGTTATCTTCTCAAGAGTACATTCACCGACTTTATCACTGAGAAGAATGACTCCCTAGCCTGTGTGATCAAGATCCGGAAATGTGCTGGCTCAGCTCAGGAAGGCGGGACCGACCGCCGCCACTTGATTGGTGGCTCTTGGATCTCTCCGATCTCACTGCTGGGATGTGTGCCCTCTCATAGGCTGCTTTCCACAGGTCTGTGAAGAGACCTACTAAGAGAGCAAAGCCTTTCTTTATCTTCCTGGGCAGTGCTCGGGCAACCTTTCCTCTCAGACATTGTTAGTGAGCAGCTTTGTCTTTCTTTACATCAGTGGCTCAGTACAGGCAGATAACACAACAAACTCAGCTCTGTCCCTTGTGCCGTTTAATATATGAATGAGGCAAAGATTTTTTTGGTTGGCTTTTTCCTTAAATAAAGGCCTAAAAACAAAAACAAACAAACAAAAAACCACGTGAATGGGATTTAAAGCAAACGACAAATGTAAGGAAAAGAAACCTAATCTTTATTTGTTGACACCAGGTCAATACCACACATTTCAGAAACCAAGATGAGACATTTGAGCATTGTCAATCTTCAGTATACAACTGCACTGCCCAGGCTAAAGCCAAAGCCACTTTTCTCTCTAGACTTTTCCCAATTTATTCGTTCTGTTTTTGTAAGGGTGTAGAGGCCTTGTGGCACATGCCAGCAACAGACTTGAGTTCAAGATCGCACTGGGCTTATAGCAGCACATGTGACTTTATGAAGATTTCGTGTAGGGAACCCAAATCAGATTGCCCTGAGGATGGACTGGCACATTTTATATCGGGTCCATTCTAGGCTAGCTGCTTCTGTCTTTATCTTATGGCCTCAGGAATAGTTGAAGGCATGGTATAGGTCTTTGTGTGCTTGGAAAGAGTGAGATAATATTGAATTCCCCCAAAGGACTTTAAAGAAAATACTCAGTGAAGAATCATTTTGTTACCTTGGAAACTGTGACTGATATATTTTAACATGAGTAGTTGGTTTTAGATAATATGTCTCACAGAGTGATTTGGCTAATAGAGAAAAGTAATTCTTATCAAATTCTCCAAAGTACTTTCTGATCACCTGATTTATATCTTTATGACTTAAAGCAACTTGTATATGAACCAACAGGTTTATCATTGTGATGCTGGGGCTCCCCAGAGCATCTTTCAGAACATTTCTTCAGTAACAGCAGCTCTCCCCAGTCCCACACATCCCACTGATGTCTATATTATGCCAACAACAGAGTTTTTTTTTTTAACTACAATTTTCTTAATGTTATTTTATTTTTTGTCAAATTTATGGGGAGCAAAATTCTTAGACAAGAAAATTTCTCAAATTAATGAATTTGAGCCTATAAGCAGTCACATCACTTCCCAGAAGTTTCCTTGTGTCCCTTTGTAGCCTGTCTTCCCTTTATATGTGTCCTGAGGCCACTACTGACTTGCTTTTGGTGATAAGTATTTGTTCATATTTTCTAGAATTTAATATATTTGAAATTATTCAGGGGTCTTATGTTCCTTTATGTTTGGCTTCTTCTGCTTAGCATAATGACCTTGGTATATAACACCTAGCTTCAGTAGCTTATTCCTATGTGTTGTTAAATAGTATTTCGGTGTATATGGATATAGCACATTTTGTTTACTTACTCATATTGTTTCATTTTAAGGAAATGAAATCAGATAGACAGAGCATAGTTCCAAACGTTGGGCTCCTCTACTCTTTATTACTTTTAAATTTTTAATTCTAAATTATGTGAGTGTGCATTGTATATGTGCAAGTGAGTGAAGGTGTCCACAGAGTCCAGAAGAGAAAGTCAGGTGGCCTTGGTCTGGGTGTTAGGAAATGAGCTTGGGTTCTTTGTAAGAGCAGAACCTACTTTGAACTGCTGAGCCATTCCTCCACCTCCCATGTATTTTTTACTGTTTATTTCTATAATGTCACTTTTTCCACAGAATGTGTCCTATAAAATAATCCCTTTGAAATTTATGAAATACCAACCCCATGGACAATTTTGAACTTTTAAAGAAGGATATTATAGATAACTTCTGTTATAAAATTTTAAATATAAACCTAGAAAGTTCACAACCATATTGCAATGAGTCAGTCATTTCATTGGTCATTAAAAGCTTAGGCAAAACCTACACCAAAACTATTAGGCAAAGTTCTAGTAAATATATAGAGAAAAGATATGGTCCATGACTTGAAGGACCTTACTGTAAATTCAGTAATTTTCAGGTAGAAAATAAAGAGTGGGAGGTTTTGTGTGTGTGTGTAAGAGAGAGAGACAGAGAGATAGAGACAGAGACAGACAGGTGCGCGCATACCCACCCACACACACACTCACACACACAGAGAGAGAGACTTCTGTGATTATTTTTAGTTCAGGTTTTGGAAGAGGAAATAACAGTGTAGAATTCTGCTATGATGTGATACAATTGAGCATAAGAAGGATTAATTTTAGCAATAAGTTCTATCTATTTTTAGTAATGCCTATCTTTATGATAAACAACATAAACTCTATTCCAAGTGCTTCAAGTACTTATATCTGTCCATATGTAAGGTACTATGATATCATTAGTAAGGGACATTAAAATCACATTTTTTAAAAATCAATCTTGGGAAAAAATATGAATGTGTTCTACTTCAAGTACTAACTAGGCTTGTATGTACCTTTTAACATGCTTCATGGTACTGGGAGGGATTACCCACCTTTTTTATCATCTGTTAAATTTTTCGAGATGTACTTCACATAGTAACACATGACCCATGATAAGGGTACAACCTCTTATTTCTTAGTGTATTGCTAGAATTATGTAACCATCAGCACGATTTTAGGACATTTTACCATTCCAGAAACAATTTCACACCAACTAGAAACTATTTCCCATTTAAAGTACTTTCCGGAGGTCCAATGTCCTTGGTTCTTTAGTACACAGGCTCTGTACAGATTAATCCACTTGTGAAATTTTAGACTATCCTTATTAAATAGATACATTATTTATTTACCCAGAGTTATTACATAAATACCATGTATATCCATTTGCAATACATTATAAAACTATATCTGCTTGCTCTCAAATCATAACACCGGACTTCTTTAAACACCAAGCCTAAATGGGATGTCTAAATGCATAATTATTTCTTTTAAAATGTTAATGATTTAACTTAGATATTTCTTAAGCAGAAAGTCAAAAGTTCTACTGGGAAACTCTGGTGTAAAATGTTCTTTGAAATAAAAGATACAGGTCATATTTTTCTAATAATTAATGAATAGGCTTTAGACTTGGCATTTAAAAAACCTTATTAGTTATCAAATGTGGTTCAGCAGGCCTGTATTCCCAGCACATAGCAGACCAAGGCAGATCATGAGCTTAAGGCTATACTAGGATACACTGGGAGACAGTGTCATAAAAATAAATAAATAAAGGGGCTGGAGAGATGGGTCAGTGGTTAAGAATATTTGTTGCTGTTCCACAGGACTCATGTTTGGTTCCCAATACCTAACATTTGGCAGCTTATAGTTACCTGTAAGTCCAGTCTTTTCTGGCCTTTGTGAGGTCCTAAACTCATAGACATACACATACATGCAAATAAAGTACAAAAACAAACAAATAACTAATAACATTCACCCAAACTGGTTAATTTTTATAATGCCATTTTTCTCCTGAGTGCAGCTGTGAAGGCCTCTTGTGAACCTCCCGCAGGAGCTGTTGATAGGCATCTCAATAGAGTTATCTTAGGAAATAGTTTTAGAGAGATGGCTGTCTTTGCTCTTGACACAAAGCCTTGTTGTGGAAATTTAGGAGTATTACTGAACTATATTAATTTCAAAGTTATGTTTTTATAAAAATGGTCTATTCTTTGTCACTTGGCAGTAACTGGTTAGGTAGATGTAATATTTTAAAGGTCTTTTGTAGGTCCTCTTGAATTGATATCTGCTGTTGCATGTTCAGAGAAGAACATAAACTTAAGAATTCAAGCTTGTCAACTGTCTTACATGAGAAATACTGTCCTAATTATCTTCTGTCTTTGTAGCAAACGCAACACTGAAGGAAGGGCTCTACAAAGAAGATGCAGTAACTTCTGCTATGATTAAACTTTGCTTTTAGGTTATTTTAGCAAATGTTATTAGAGACAGATAATTAATGTTTAATTAAATATCATAATCTGCTAAAAGTGACATTAAGGTTCTAAATTCTGTAGTTATATTGTAACAAGTCCTTTCTGTATAGTTAATGCATTCTGGGAGCAGATTAATTGCAGTCTAGTGTCAGTAAGAAAATGTTTAAACTGTATCAATGGGTTTTCTTAGGTAGGAAGTGCATTTTGTAAACATAAAGGCTCTATCCTCTCTCTAAAGACCTGTTGATTCCAAGATGTTAGCCAGCTATCTTTACTAAAACACTTTACAATGCTAAATATAGTCCACTTCAGTTAAATATGGATATTTTAAAAAAGAAAATCCCAGTTAGTCTGCAACAGAAGGACATTTTGTGTGACAATATTTTGCATGATTAAAAATTTAAACAGAATAACAGCTATTTATATTTACAGTTACATGAGAGTAATTACTAAAGCAGACAGAATACTTAGAGCATAATTTAATAATGTTTTCCTCTAGCAAAGGTGCCAAAATTGTTATTTGCATAATTTTCACAATTTGTACTGAAACAGCTAAGAAAAAATGGGAAGCCATGCCTCCCCAAACACCTTTTTGTCTTCTTTGAGAAATATGGGGAAGAGACTCATAGATCTTAGCACTTCATTTTTGTATAATTTTTCATAAATACAAAAGCCCTCATGTCAAAGCCATCAGGTAAAGGAGACAAAACCCATTCATACTTTCCCTTTTGGGGTCTTTATTTCGATGGTCAGCCCAGCCCAACTTCAAGGCTCCTAATTATAACATTTACCAGTTCAAAGATTAACCTTGGAGAGGGGCATTCTGGACTGCTGGTAACTTGATCAGCCTGGTCCTCTGTGGGTCCCTTGCTCTGCTTCTTTGTATCACAGGAGGGAGATAGTATCTGGCACATTCCTAGGATGACTGGAAGATAGCAGCCTCTGCATTTAGGGCTGAAAGATTGTGAACTCTGTTAGCTGAAATGCCACGCCAGGGAAGCCAGGCGAACATTAAAACAGCTTCCGCTGGAGGTATAGCACAGTGCAAGTAGAGTCGAATTTGAAAGCTGGGACCCAAGTGGACATTTGTCCCTGCTTCTTACCTTAATAAAAGCTGAGTGTTAACTGTGGAAAAGGGCATTTGAGAGGTCACTAAAAATGAATCATTAGAGTGCCCAGAAGGACTTTATTATGATGTACTGTGAATAACTCCAGAAGGTACTCTGTACATTCCTATGTGCTTGTCAGATAATGGAGGAAGAAGTACATGCCTTTATCCTGTGCCACAGAGATTTGGCAGTCTGCTGAGTTATAATGGCAGAGGAGTGTGCATCCCACTGGAATCAGGCAGTACTCTCCAGAGCATTCTGTGGGAGACTTAGGAGAATAGGTATCCTTTCTTAAAATATTCTAAAATTTGTGACTGAACCTTATATGTGTGTGTACACACACACACACACACACACACACACACACACACACACACGGGGGGGGGGAATCTATATTTTTCAGAGGAGAATGAATGAAACATATATACTTCAATGAGAATAATCAAATGAAGTGGAGAATAGACCAAGCATCTTGCCAGCTCCCCTTCACTTCTGCTATAAAGGATTAGCGAGTTCCAGTCAATAAACAAAGCCCTTTTATGGCTCCTAGAGGGTAAATTGAGGGGACTGATTTGGTCAAGGACCAGTATGAGGATGTTTCTGTTCAACAGCTAACAGGATTCAACATGCTATGGAAAATACAGGCATGCAAAACTATACTCCGACACTCACGTTGCCAGCTAAAGCCTAAAACACAGCCACATTTACATATGTGTCCATCTGTCTGTTTTTACACTTTATTTTTCCAACCAGTGGGTGAAGTGGTTTTCATCCAAGCTGCAGTCTGATTTTTTTCCCCCTCAGCCACTCTTTCCCATTCTATCCTATAGATGGATATTTTAAAGTGTGTGCTATTGGTCCCTGGACAAGCATTTGCACAGCCTTTGCAGGGACTTGCCCTTTCCTCTGGAAAGCTGGGCCATCCCTGTACGTCTATCCACTCCACAGCTGCCCACCCCAGCTAGAGTAGTTCAGGATGTGTCCTGAGCGGTCGGTAGTCCCAGGGGTCTCATCCTGTGGCCCCATGTCTGGCTTGGGCCATGCTGCCACAGTCACAATCCAGGGCGAGCCAGCAGGGAGAATGGAAGCGCTTTGGTTCTCTTCAGTGGAGAGCCTGCGTAAATCCTGTGTAAATAGAGAGAGGACAACAAAGAACGCGCCCCCGCAGCTCGGAGCTTCTGGAGCCATTTGGGGCTGAATTTGCTAAATGCTGCTTATACCGCCTGAGAAGTTGAAGAGAAAGGACCATAAAATCCCCTCTCTTTCTTTCCCTTTCTGTTTGCCCCTCCCCCGGGGGGGGAGGGTGTTCAGGACCAGGGAAGCCGAGGTAAAGCCCATGCAGACTTGTTTTTTTAGTGCTCTTTTGAGTGTGAAAAAGGTGGCCTGGGTCACTGTCCCCTCTTTAATGTCGGAAAACCCACACAGCTAGTAAATGTTGCATGTAAACGAAAGTGTTCATCTCTTCTGCTTTCTTCCTTGTTTGTGGGCCGTGAACTCGTCACTTGAAAAAAAAAATCACAGAAAAATTTTACTTGAACATGTCCAGACAGTTAAGCCCAGCAGGAGGGTAAGAGAGATCAGTGATTAGCACATCCCATTGCTACTCTGGCTTTCCCTGAATTTCTGCGTGTACTCACTACCCCCTCCCCCTACTGTCCTGATGTGAAAATAATAATAATAAATTTTTGTGGAAAAACATTGACTTTACTGATGGTTCTTGGAAAGTAGCTTCTGCAAAGCTATATTCCAAAACAGAACCAGACTGAAGCTTCCCCTCCTTTCTTATTTGAAATCTTGGTACAGTTTTCTCAGTGGGAGGCCCTGACAACAGGCAAGAAAATATCTTTTGACTGTTAGTACATTTTAGCTCTGATTTCTAAGTATATATTAAGAGGAAAAAGGAATCAAAAAAAGGAAAGAATAATTCGTCCACAAGATATTATGTGGCATTCAGATGGCTTCAGTACACTTTATTTTAAAGTGCAGTGCTTCTAACCACCCAAAGTGCATGGGCAGTGTGGGCATCTCTCTTTGCCAACACCCCTTTTCCCAATAGAAAAGGGCAGATTTGAAATTCGAGTACCATCTTCTCCACAGACAGTCCATGACATGTGTCCTGGTGCTTGCTCTCTGGAGGACCAAATATATTCCACCACTGTGGAGTACGAAGCCTTGAATGGCCCAGTACCCTTCAGGGTAGGAAGAGTAGAGAGCGAGGAGTAGCCCCTGGATCACTCAATTCCCTCCATGGGCATTTTTCTTCAAAAGAGGGCAGAGCTTTATCAGATCCTAAAGTCTTACCTAGTAGCTTTTGCTCCCCATATATTCAGTCCACTAACACTTGATTGTTTGCCTTACGCTCTGGGTGATAAGTGAGGAAAGAGTGGGTAAGCTCTCAGATTCACACCTTTGTGAGAACGTGAATTAAACTGCTGAGGAAGCCAAGAACTACAAAAGGGAGGGGTGTCCCTAGGACCTGAGGAGTGAACAGAAGTTTGCTAGCAAAGAGTATTAGAAGTGGGCACAGCAGACCGATGGGAAAGAGGGGAGATTTGGAGTCTTCAAAGGCTCCTTGACTCAGTCTGGATAACTTGGCTGATTTTCCTGTTTCAAAAAAAAAAAAATCATTTAAAATACTTAGATCTAAAAGGAAAAGGTGACCTTTTAGATAATAGATACATTTAAAAAATTTATTCTGATTTTATGGGTATTGGTTTGTATGAGCCATCTCTCCATAGATACTTTTGTTTTTGTTTTTGTTTTGTTTTGTTTTTTTAAAAAAATACACACCTAGTTATTTTTGGCCCATGTTTCTTTCTTTTTTTTTGTTTGTATTAAAGGATTACTTGTATTTATTCTGTCAAGAGAGAGGCATGGCCGTGCCACAGCATTCTTGTGGAAAGAAGTCAGATTTGTAGGAGTCACTTCTCCTTTTCACCATGAGAGTTTCATGGATCAAACATTGGTTGTCAGGCTTAGTACCAGGTGTCTTTCCTAAGGAGCCATCTTGCCAGCTCTTGTGTTTGTCTCAACACATTGTCACACAATCTCTCTTTGTGGCATAAAGATACATGAGTAGCCTAGACTTGTCTCCTGGGATGTAATTCTTCAGAGTTGAGGGGTAATTCAGAATCTAGTTCCACTGTACTGTCCTCATGCCATTCTAGCCTAGCCTGAGGGAAGAATGGGGGATGGGACATAGGCTTTGAAGGCCAAGTACCTGTCTCAGTCACTTTCTGTCATTCTGACAAATAATTTTGAGCCTCAGTTTTCCTCACTGTAAAATGGAATACATAATAGTAATGTTTCCAATCTTCCCTTCTTCCTTCCTTCCTTCCTTCCTTCCTTCCTTCCTTCCTTCCTTCCTTCCTTCCTTCCTTCCTTCCTTCCTTCCTTCCCTCCTCTTCCCCCTCCTCCTCCTCCTTTTTTTGGGGAGGTGAATGCTATGATTATGACAATGTGAGTACAAATAAAGATAAATTTGTGGGAAGGAAGTAAGAAGTACTGATGAAGCAGAGGGATCAGCATTGTATGGCGTTGGACTACCAACACAGAAAATGCATGTTGAATAGAAATGTCCAGGGACTGTGTAAATGTGCGGATGCATATATAAGGGTCTGTGCTTTCCCTCCAACAGGTCATCTACAATCATGGGGATACTTTTATACTAATTGCATCACTTTACAAGTATTTTATTAAGCTACACACACACAAACATATACCTATATATCTGTTTATAGTCACAGATACACACCAGCACCCGTGTGTTCATGAACACATCGAAATACTAGAAATGAGATAGTTGGAACGGATTGGTTTTTTTATTTATCTGTCTATTTATATCATACACCAACCATTTATTGGTGAGTAGCATCTTTGGCTACCAAATTGTTGGCACCTGACCTTGTCAGGGTCTCCACTTGCCCCTGAAAACTTAATTACAAAAATTCCAAGTCTACACAGATTGTATGTGAAGTCCTCTCCAGCCCTGGCTGGATTGTGAAGAAAAGTATTCCTATTTCTATTTGTGGGCTACCTGGACCAGCACTCATGAAGTTCACCCTAAAATTAACCCTTTTCCAGAGTTTAGACCTTTGGTTATAACCTTGGGCCCCCTTCAATGTGGGCTGATAAGAGGGCTCAAACAAATAATGCTTACAGAAGTGAAAGCTAGTTCACAGGTTTATGAGAAAGCCTGTGGAAGCTGAGTGGACATGGAGACACCATGCCCCGATTCTGGTTCATTGTTTAATGTAGACCTTGGGCTAGGAGAGAGCCTTCAATGTCCTCTGAAAATAAGTTTGTTTTTTAAGGCATAGGGAAAGGAGACAAGAATTTTCCATCCCTGTGATATTAGATGAATTCTAACACATCATTGCTATTTTTATTACATCTTTACTCCAAACTTTTCAAGGGATGTCTAGGTAGACACTGACTTTGAGCGAAAGGAAACAGCACAGTATGCAAATGAGGGGAACTATGTCCTTTGCTTGAGTGGCTTTTATGGCCAAGGGTTTTAGGGACAGCATTTCTTATGTAGGGTCATCTGAGATTTTTTTGTTTTGTTTTTGTAATGTGCTTATGCCTGGCTTGATTTGCTGGATATACATCTATATGGATAAGGACTTTTGATTTTCCAGAATATTCAGGGCACCTGGGGATTTATCAACCTTCAACTCAGTGGCCTGCATCACTCACCTAGACAGGTGCCTCAGTAGCTACCCACCAGAGCAATGCCTGTGCTCTGAGACTATTTGGCTCAGCCCTGAAAAGAATGAGGGATTTCCTTTAGAGCGTGAAAGTAAATCCAGCCAGAGACATTCTCACAATACTTCAGAGTCTTAAAACAGCAGAAGGATGCAGAGATTAGAGCAGGCCTCCAGACAACAACCGGGATAGCAGCCTAAGGGGATGTTCTCAGAACTGTGCAGCCGAAGTGGGCATCAGAACCACCTGCAGGGCTTATTAGTACTCAGACTGCTGGGCCCCACACCTAGCATTTTCTAACCACTAGGTCTTGGGTGGATCTAAGATTCTGCCTATTTCTTAGCTGATAATTAAGCTACTGAACTTCATTTCAAGAGCCAATATTCCGGTTCTATTTAATATGAGATGAATGGCCAGAGCCTGTGCTAACCCCTGCAGAAGTTCCAGATGTAATAATTACCATAGTCAGTCTCCATGATCACCCCCCCTAATCATGGAATAGTAAGTAGATATTCTTCTTGGGACACATTTAATTTCATGTCAGGTTATCAAAATAAAGGACCAGTGTCACTGAAGAGAGAAGATTTCTCAGTAAAGTGCTTGCTGGACAAATATGAAGACCTGAGTTTGTGCTCCTAGAACCCACATAAAAATATGAACATATATCTGCATCTCACTGTTGGGGAGAAATAGACCAGAGAAAGGATGCCACCGAGTCTTGGTGGCCAGCCAGTCACCGAATCGGTAAGCTCTAGATGCCATGAATGACCCTGTCTTAAAGATATTGTGGAAGACTGATAAGATGGCTCAATGAGCATGCTTGCTGTGCAGACATGTGACCTGAGTTAGGGTTCTCAGCATTAAAAAGCTGGGCATGGCTGTGGTGCCTGTCACCTCTACACTGTGGGGGCCAGAAACAGGAGGGTTACTGGGGCTTGACAGTCATCAGAATAGCTCCAGGTTCAGTGGGAAATGTCATCTTAACAGAAAAGGGCAGAGAGTGTGATAGAGTGAACCAGACAAAGTCCTCCTTTGGCCCACACTTACCCTCGTATAACTATACCCTTGTACACACGCACATGCACACACACTGAAATAATAAAACTAAATTAACTTTAAGAAAAAAAATAAAGAGTTGGGCTTTTGAGATAACTCAGTCAGTAAAGGAACTTGCCACCTAGGCCAACAACCTGAGTTTGATTCCTGGAGACCATGGAGTAGAAGGAGACACCTGACACCAACAAGTAGTCCTCTGACTACTACTACTACTACTACTACTACTACTACTACTACTACTACTACACACACACACACACACACACACACACACACACACACACACACACACACATGAACACACACCATACACACATACACTCACATACTCACACCACACACAGACAAACACAGATACCACACACACACAACACACACACACAGAATGTCACTCCTGGCATGTTCAGAAGTGAGTATGTTCATGCAAGCAGTCTACCAGCTACCAAGAATAGTCCTGAGATATTCTTTGGGTGCAGTTTCCCAGTGTGACTATTGTCAGAGAGAGGAAAAAGCCTTTGAATAAGCCCTTTAGCCATTCATTCTTTCAACAAATGGCCATGCTGTTGAGGTTGTACATCTAGGTGGGACAAAAATAAAGAAAAACCAGTTCTCTTTCTCAAGGCTTCTACAGTATTGAGTCAAAAATTCAGGGGTTGATGTGTGTACTATCAGTGTTTCTGCCTTCTTTAGTACACACACTGCTAGTGTATACCTCTCCTTTAGCATGGTTGTGCAGTTAGTGCACAGTGCCAAAGACCAACAACCCTGTTCTACACAGCCTGGAAACAAGAAGGTAATAACCAATGTTACCTGTGACTTAGATGCAACAGCACCTGGCAAAGTTTAGTTTAGGTTTAGAACACATAGTTGCCTTTCAACATTTTCTATATGCTGCTGTTAGAACTTGGTACTAGACTTGGTTCGCAGTCCATTGGAAAAAACATAATGGTATTTATTATTGTATCTGGAGAAGAAAAATCCCTCTTTTTCTAGAGATATAAACACTAATATTAAAAGAGTTTTATCCATACATGTATGAAATTGACAAATTCAATAAAAAGTATCCTACTGAGTATCTAGTCATTAATATAAAATCAGACATGTTTTTGTTTATAATTATTTTTGACACCAATCTAAATTCAAATATTTCATAACATTTTTACAAAATGGAATGCTTTCCATTAAAATTCATGTAATGTTTCTCTTTATCCAATTTAAGTCAGTCATCAGAGGATGCTCATGCTAGCTACATTTTTTTTTCTGGAACTAAACATAGTGAATCATATAGTCTGAGGGTGTTATCAGCCTCCTTTCATTTTAAACAGGAGAAAATGGACCTTGGAGTCACTGCCTCTTATTTTTTAAGGCCACTGATTGGGTTCAAAAGACAAATGCCTTTTTTCACTGAACTCTCTTCAATTAAGCCATTAACCTTTTGCAATAAGCGTATTCAAAAATCTATCAAAGAAAGCTAAATGAGATTTTAACAAAATCCTGACAATTTCAGCTTAAACATATACACAGAAACCATATGTGCTTAGGAAGAAATATATACACACAGGCATTGTTTACAGAGTATGTTTTTCTATTTGGAAGACAGTGAAGGAAGAGTTATTCCATACATAATCTGAAATGTGCATTCGAGAGCCACAGAGACTCCACAGTAAGAGACAAAGATATCTCTATCCACAGAGTAGAGACAGACAGACTGACTGATTTCAAACTTGGACTTGCAATGTGAATTTTTCCCCCCCTCATCTCTGGGTACTGCTTTTCAAAATTGCCTCAGGCTACAGAACAGCACCTCAGATCCCCAAGGCCCACTGCCTGGCTCCTAATAGCCACTCTCCATCTGTGTCACATGAGCAGCTGATGAGATCGCTCCAGTGTCTGTATTTTGGAGAGCACTTCCACCCAGGTGAAAATGCTGGGGTTGCCAAGGAGCAGTCAGAAGCCATTAGTGTGGGTGAGAATTTGCCTTGCAGCAGTTCTTTGGCATGGTGGAAAGTGTGTGCACACGTCCCCATGCAGGCTTGGGCGTGTGTGTGTGTGTGTGTGTGTGTGTGTGTGTGTGTGTGTGTGTGTGCAACCCTCAGACAGATGTACATGTGTGTGCCAGGAAGGTCAACAGATTAAGACTAGATTCTATATATCCAGTATTCAAAAGCCAAAGAATTTTTCTTTCCCTGCCCACCACATACATCATTATTGGGTTCTCTCTCTGTGTGTGTGTGTGTGGTGTGTATCCCACTTCTCTGTCTCTGTTTCTGACTCTCTCGCTGTGTATATGTGTGTGTGTGTATGGTGTGTGTGTGTGTATGTGTCTGTCTCTTTCTCTTTTAAAATCATAACAGAAGGCGAAGAAAAAGAGAACAGCAACTTTGGGGTCATGCTCTAGTGTTTGGGCAGATGGAAGGGAGCTGCTTTGCCTTGGGGCAGGGTGGCTGTAACGAAGTGGCCTGTCAGTCTGTAAATAGTGAGGGTCATCCCTTCCATGTGATGGAGGGGATCGCATTGCAGTGAAAATGGAAATGTCAATAAAATTAATCTGCCAGCTCTTTGCTGTGGTTTTTCTGCTTCTCTGGTCAAAGAAGGTTGAGGGTTTTTTTCGGCGAGAGAGCTAAAGGAACAGGTACAGAAAGGCCACAGGGCAGACCCAGAAGTTCTAAGGCCTGTGCCCCAGTGGGCAGGAAGTCTGGGTGAAACACCATTTGGGAGGAGGGAGTAGGATTAGGGATTTGCTGGTGGATCTGCTGCATTCCTCGGCAGCTACAGAGTACCCAGCTCAGGCTACATTGAGCACAGAGTTTATTGTTTTAGGCTTTCTTGGACAAGGTTTTTACTTAGCGTGGGATTTATGGCATTTACTGCTAATGAATGTCTATTCTTAAATTACAAAAAAACCCATCTCAGCGCAATTCCCAGATGTCCTCCCAGGACCCCAGCTTCTTAAACACCAGCAGGGAGCATAAACTCTCCACTTCTGTTTTCCTCTTTCGTGTGGCTCCAGGCTAATGATGTGCAAGGAAAACACAGCCATCTATAAAGCCCAGTGCTGTCCCCGTATTCTTCATTTATTTTGCATTTGATTATGCCACAAGTCGGATCTTGTTTCTTTCCCTTTTTAAAAGTTATTAGTTCAAATATTAATGTAGGGATATGGCATATATTGCTACTCTTGATTGATGCCTTCCCAAAAACAGGAAGACGTGCTCGTATGAATTTTAAGAAAGTAGGGGTCCTGCAATGCCTTGCCAGAAGAGTTTTTCAGATACATAATTTAGATGCCCTCCAGGCAGGCTTTCAAGGCATTTTTGCCGGAGGGCAAGAAAAAATAACTCTGACTGTTAAAAGTAAATGATTTTTGCTAATGCACAATTAATGCCAGAGAAAAGCACAGAAGAGAAAGATGTTGATAGGAAGTTCTGATTAAGTGAGCACCCTACCTTGATGTGTGTCTTTTTGTCTGCTCCCTCATGATAATGATCAGCGGTGCAGAGAGCTAAAAAGTTTTCATGTCATGCAAATGTGGGGCTCTGGGTCATAGGAGGAGTGCATGAATATAAGAGTTTAGGAGGTGACAGTTCCGGGAGGGGCTGAACAGGCAGTGCATTATGTGCAATCAGCAGTGACACCACCACTGTCACCTATGTAGGCAGCCTAGAATATATAGACTACAGAACATTTAACTTGATTACCCAGCAGTCTGTGCCCACTGTGGGCGCGGGGATGTATTTCTACCAAATGGGCTTTCTTGTAGTGGTTTGCCCACACTGGGTTCCGTAATTGACAAAGAGCTACTGCGCTGTGTCAAGTACACAATTATAATTGAATTAATGATATGGGCGAGAGTGAGACACACAAAATTAACATTTGAAGAGGCCTAGCTTAATTTTGTCTTTTACATATTTGTGTCTCCAATTATACCTTAATGAAAGGGAATATACCCCCTTAATGGATTTCTTTCAGGGAGCTTAGCTGAGTTCGTCATTAGCCTGGCATCGTGGTTGGCACCCTCGCTACGCTTGTTCTAATGGGTCTTCATTTCTTCCTATTAGGTGATGGGTTAGACAACAGTGTAGCTTCACCTGGCACAGGTGATGATGACGATCCAGACAAGGACAAAAAACGCCAGAAGAAAAGAGGCATATTCCCCAAAGTTGCAACAAATATCATGAGAGCGTGGCTCTTCCAGCATCTCACAGTAAGTTATGATAACAGATATTTAAAATAACAAAAAGTCTATTTGTCATTCTGTTAAGTTTTAGCAAGTCACGTGGTCTCTCCCACAGGGCTGGTTTTTGTTTTGGTTTGAGTTCCGTCCTGTTTCCTTTTTAAAACAAGGTTGTTTGCTTTCTGTTCCTTGGAATCTGGTGACTCATATAACTGTCACAGTTTTGTCAACCATTGCCATCCAAACAGCATCCTCTGGAAAGGAACAGTGTTTTGTCTTAAGAGGTCAGCAATAGCTCTTCTTCAAAATGGCCTGAGACTCTTAATATATGTAAATACTTACTGTCCTACAAGATATGAGCAACTTTAGATAAAGCTACAGTCAAAGGAGAAAGCTGTGTGAAGCTCATGAACATGTTAGCATTGCTGATGAGCAAAAACACATGCATGTCCATGCTCATCTCATGGAGGTGGTTGGATAACATGGCATGCATGCATGGGTGTGCAGGTGCAAGCGTGTGCACGAGTGTATGACAAATTCAGAAGGATATAGGTACTCTAGTGCCTTTGTAAGGTTGAAATTAAAGATTCGGTTTTAGCTATTTAAGTCCCTTATCTTAAAAGCTAACCCATTTCACTTCTGGAAAAATATTAATATGTGCAATGGCCTTAAAGTAACAATTTATATCCTCATGTTTGCAATCAGTTTTACGTGTCAATATATACTGTTGACTCAAAGACTCTCGTGACAAAAAGTGACAATAATTTTTTTTTTTTTTTTTTTTTTTTTTTTTTTTTTTTTTTTTTTTTTTTTTTTTTTTTTTACAGAGGAGCTATGCATGCTTCTGTTTTGCTATCTGTTTAGAAATTTTCTGAGGATGTGTCTTGTGCTAGCATTGTTTCCAGGCCATTCTATCTATACTACAGCCTAATAACAGAGTAAATAGCCCGTTGCAGGCTGAGGTCTTCTTTGGTTATCCAGCTTGTGTGTCGTCATGCTGAATGGTGTTAGTTACAATGTTGTGAGTCCAGAACCAGGCTCCACTCCACTCTTATTTATAATGGCAGTTGTGGGTTTGGCTCTTCTGACAGAGGGACAGACAACAAGCGGTGGAGCAGTGATGGGAAGCGGGGGGGGGGGGGGGGGGGTGATGGGCCCATGGCTCTAAATCAGATATTTTGATGGAGGGACATTAGTACTAACCTGAGGGGAATCAATCTGGCCTGTGGTGTCCGAATCAGCTGGGGGTACCAATAAGGCTGCCTTGGCAGTGGATATTTTTGTCTTGTAGCTATGGCCATTTCAAAGGTCAGGGCCCTACACTGACTTGGCTCAGAGGAATTAGTCGGAACATGCGTCTCTGGGCTGATTACTTAACCAAAGACGAAATAATGAGTCCTAAGCAAATACTGACTAATTGAAAGGGCTGTAAATCCATTACATATTGGTCAGGGATAATCAGGAGTATTTAATCACTTTTATCTATTCAGGAGCACTGGAGCTGCAACAGCAAAGCCCTCAACCTTGCCATGTGCTTATTATTCCCATCATTATCAAAATTACTTCACAGCTGTTCTTTGCTACATCACCTCAGCTGGAGACTGGCTAACCTGTAAAATGTTTTTAATTTGGAAGTCGAGTGAGTGTGAGGGAAGGCTTCCTTGTTTCCACCCCAAGGTTTGGTGGTTTAAGTAGCTGTAGCGGCTGAGAAAGATGGGGACTTCCTCAATGGGCAAGCTGCTTTATCCTGACCAGCTTGGCTAGTTGGTTTGCCCCTCTTCCTTCCCTCACAATGATATCTTTCTTGGTTGAGATTAGACATTTCCAGGGCTGGAGAGATGGCTCAGTGGTTAAGAGCACTAACTGCTCCTCCAGGGGACCTGGGTTCAATTCCCAGCACCTACATGGCTGCTCACAACTGTCTGCAGTGCTAGCTCCGGGGTACCAGACCCCCATGGCAAAACACCAATGCACATTAAAATAAATAAATAAATAAAATCTTTAAAAAATTAGACATTTCCATGGTTGCCTTGCAACCATGCATCTTTGGGTATGCATTTTAAGGCTTTGTCATGATAAAACAATATCCCACACATTAGAGAATGTGCCCACTTTGAACTCAGACAGAGAAGCAGAATCTAGATGGTCAAACCCAGCTGTTTGAGTCACCAGTTCCATGCTCTTTCCACTTCTAAGGGTGACTTTCCTTCATCTTATCTTTAGCAGTTGTGTAGAAACCTCACAATGTCGGCCATGAGTACACTCAAAGTCAAGGTGGTAGTGGTAGTGATGGGGTTATGAAGCCAAAAGCTGCCTTCCTTTCGTTTCTGGAAAGCCACCAGCTCCAGGCTTTCTGAATAGGGAAGGGTCTCTGCCCAATCAGTGAATAAACCTCATGACGAACCATCAGGAGTTCTCCTTGGCTTTCTTGCTCTGAACTGTCATGGATTCATCTCCTACCATACACTGCAGCCACCTGCCCATGATTCTTAGAACGGGCTCGTCAACTGAGTTACAAACTCACCATCCTTACCTCGGGAGAACTGATCTAGTTAAATATACACAGGACTTTGTGTAGCATTCTCTGTACAACTAATCTCAAAAGATGCTTAGGGGAAAAGGAAGTCTTTCATAGCCAGAATCTGGAAGTCAGGAGCACTTCCTCATCTCAGCCGCTCTTTTCCTCTGAACTGTCTGGTGTCTGATGGCCAGTGCAGCCCATTAAGTTTCCTGGATTTTTCTTTGCTCCATTTCCATAAGTAAGAGCAGTATCACAGCATCCGTAGGTCTTTTGCCTGTACCTCTGCAGCAAGACCCTTGGGCAGTAACGTCCCCAGCCCACCGCCGTCCTGCCATTTCCTTCCTCTTTTCACTTGTCACCAATGGCTTTCTTTTTCTCCTCTCTTGACCTTCTTTCACAGATTGCCCCTTTTCATGGTTTCCTTCACTGCCTTTGTTCTCTCTCTCTCTCTCTCTCCCTCTCTCTCTCTCTCTCTCTCTCTCTCTCTCTCTCTCTCTCTCTCTCTCTCTCTCTCTCTCTCTCTCTCTCTCTGTCTTTCCCTTCTGGTTTTTCCTGCACCTCCCTCGAATCTCAGAGAAATGTTCTTTGGCTTTCCTTTTAAAATATTTTCTCCCCATCCTCACTTAACCCCCACTGCAGAGAAGAGAGAGGCCCGGTAACTTTGATGAGGATGGTCTTGTAAAACTTTTACTTTCCAATCTTTAATGAGCTGAAAGATTTACTCAGCTGTAGTTCTGAGCTCAGAAAACAAGAATAGAGCCCCCTAACTAGCGACATGTTAATTTAGACCCCTTTTCTTACATTCTAACAGGCATGAGGGAGTCCTTGGAAATAGGGATGCCCTGGTATATTTCTCTGTCATTTAATGAATTTCAACATTCAAAGTGAAATGTCGGCTGGAACTCACTGAAAATAGATGTGGCCTAAATTATTATTTCATGTAGATTTCTTTACATGTGTGGGATTCAATGCACATTCTTCCATTATCAGTCTCTTTAACATTATTTCAAACTGGCCTGTCCCCTTTTGTGCCGTGTGACCTGTTCTTGTAGGACAATAATCCCTGATGTACCCCCTTTTTCTTTCTCTCTTAAAAAAGAAGCTAATTGAATTATCTCATTATTTTAATTTGTTAAGCAAATGTATTTTGCATCTCAGGATGTGTTCTTATAGAAGGGGGCTGCAAAGGCTTTGCCCCCTGAATGGGCCATTGGCCCATTTTGACATTCATGCATTCATTAACTATCAGAACATAAAAGAACTCTGGGTGTATTTTTTTTTCCAAACACCCAACCAGCATGAAGCAACTTTCCCCAATAAGCCACAGGGGTCTCTCTACATATGTTCTCAACTGCAGGCTATTGTCACCTCTTCTGAATACCTCAAAAGGACTAGAGGAGGGGAAAACCAAACTCAACAAAGGCCAACTGTAGCAATTGTGAAGTCTTAGTCTCAATATGACAAAAATCATTAACCTTCCATTTTCTAGGAAGAACAAATTCCAGTACAATTGTAACAGTTGAAACAGTCTCTCAGATTCCTATGAGCCACAGTTAGGGAAAATGATAACCAATTTGTTGATAATTGATTACTTTGGAGAAAATATTTAAACTAAAACCAAAGTAGAATTTTGAAAATTGAGCTGTTTGATAAATCTGTTTCCATGCTCAGAGCCAAGTGCTTTGAATTTGTTTAATCTGATGTTAAAGGATTACTCTCCAGTTTCTAGCTACCAATTTTCATGGTGTCCTTTAAAGCAATACCTCTAGTATATACAATGCTTTTACAGAAATAAAGCCATTTCTCTTTAGAAGTTCAGTTAGCAAAACTATAGAACACCCACATTCCCATTCATGCATGACCCTGTCTGGTTTATTCACCCTAAGAAATCTAGAGAAGATGAAAGAAAAAAAAATCTGTTGGAAATACACTTGCATTTGCCATAAAATAAACAAAGACCAAACCAAATAAACAAGTAGACAGCAGTAAAACTATCTCAACAAACTTTATTCTCTTTATTAACATTTGGAGATTATAAAATTATAAAACTAAGTTTGCCACTACATCTTCTTATTCTACTGAGTAGATACTTAAAAAAAAAAAAAAGGCAAGAAATAATCTCCAGGCTGACGGTTTACAACCCTACACCAGGCACCTAGTGCTCATCAGCACCTTTCTTTGTCACATGGGGAGGTCTCCCTGAGTTGTGCCCACTGTAGAAGAGAAAGAGAAGGTACTTGACTTGCTCATGGCTGTTTCTGACCTAGGATCTTTGCATTGGAAAACACAATACCACCTCCCCAGCTTAATAGGTGTGACACTTCCTTCAGAGATATCTGTGCTGCCCCAGAAGCAAGCAATCAACAGTACATTGTGTAGTCTCCTTGAAATGGCAAGTTTTGGTGCTCTATCACTGTCTATGTCAAATGCTGTGTCCCCTCTCTGTGTCTGTGGATGTAGGAGAAGGGGCTATGTCTGTAGCTTGGTGGTTCCTTATCTATTGTCAGTCATTGTATGGGACTAAGTAAAAGCCTAGGTCTGTCTGATGATAAAAGCTTTTTTAATGTATACTGACCTACCAAGACAATGAAGTCTGGTTATGGGTAAATCTACTTACAGGTTACATTAGAGAAACATATTTTTCCTTCAGTATGGAGACCTGTTGATAGAAAACAAAGTGATCTTAAATTTTCTGTTGTACTCTACCCTGACCCCATACTCCCCACACACCATACAAAGGGAAGAAAATAAATTTCAATTATTTTTGTTTACTAACTAGTTCTCTTCATTTTGGGGCTGGTCTAGATGGCGTTCTTAAGTGAAGGAATAACCTGTCTAGATCAAGTACATAGGACCCCAAACACAACACAGTGTATATTTTATCTTAAATATCTCCTCCAAGTCTCATTTTCCATGTCTGTTGAATGGGTATTATTCTGGACTCTCCTAATACTACAGGGATTAAATGAGACACCTCTCAAATTTGTGCCAGGATCTTATAACAAATATTTACTATAAAGTAACAGATACTTACTATATAGTTAGTGTTGTGTTCCTTTAATCTCATCACTCGGGAAGCAGAAAAAGGCATATCTCTGAATTTGAGGCCAGCCTGGCCTATAGAGTGAGTTCCCTTATGCCCAGAGCTACAGAGCTACATAATAGACCCAGTTCTTAAAATAGTAGGGGGGAGATGTGGGGATATATGTATGTTATAATTTTTATTTGAGTCTAGATGGATGCAAGAGGTTTTGACTAGTAGGTGGACCTGGTTCCTATGTTATCATATCCTTTCCTGGCACTGTATAAGATAAAGAGATTGGATTTTGACAAATAAAGCCCAGATGCAACCAGTAAGATAGAATATGTCTTGCCCTACCCTTTAAAAGCCGTGCCAACATTTAATGACCTTTCATGGATGCTTACTGGTAGATAGCATCAGAGGGAGAGAGCACTAGTGCTAACTGGGGCCATTGTACCATGGTTCTAGTGGGTCTGGCTGCATGCACTGCAATCTCAACAGTGGGGAGACTAAGGTCAGAAAAATTCTAGGCACAAGACTAGTTTGGGCTATATGGAATAGCCCTGTATGGAAAAAAAGAAAAAAGACAAAAAGAAAAAAGAAAATCAAGAATATTTGATGGTCCTTCTGGCATAAGGAAGGGAGAAGAACTTTGGTCAAAATAGTTCAGAAGGCCTTGATGGAGTCTGATTTTGCAAGAGGGGTACTCTTTTACAGTCTGGATCTGACTGTGTTGGACCTGAGCTTGCCTGGCTCCTCTCTGTGTCTGTAGTCTAGGTTTTGTGAGTTTCACTGGGATGTGTGTTTTTTTTTTAAGGGAGTCATTTAGCATAAATACTTTGATTTGGGTTTGAGCTCCATGGTCTTGGGAGAGCTAGCAGCTAGCAGGCACTCGCAATTTTGTTTTTAATCTTCAAGATGAAACTAGTGGATATATGATCTCCATAGCACTGTTGGCACAGCCCAGACAAGGTAGCCACCGCGCACATTCATGTGTGCTGCATGGATCTGGATATTTTGATCTTCTGGTTGCTTTCTTTGGTTTCCAACTGCTAGAGGCCTTTGCTATGTACTGTCTCAGCAGGGCTACTAACCTGCCTTGTTCCTCTACCAAAATGCCTCTTCTTGTTCTTCATGAACACCTGCATCCATGAAGATGCCATGGATCAAGCTGCATATCTCCTTAATAACCCAGGGTGCTTAATAGAAGCAAAAGTCCATGGACATTGAGTTATTTCTATTTGCAAAATTAGCCACTTCATGATTCTGAGACTGGTCTACTTAATACTAACAGCTGTGGGCCAAATTAATTCCAAATATAAAATGTTGGCGTTGCTTAACAGAGAGGGAGATGAGGCAGTTTTTCTCATATTCAGGGAGGCAAATGTGCAGTGAATGCAAGTAAAGTTCCCTAGCAAAATATTCCTGGACAGAGGTGTGGCGTGTGAAGAAGCCACAGCTGAAAATCACCAGTAGAGAGTGGGGTCCTCACCAACAAGGAGACAAGTGAGGCTGCCCCCGCCTTTGCCTCTTTTCTTTTTTCTTTTTTTTTTTTTTTTTTTTTTTTTTTTTTTTTGCTTGCCAGGAGAAAAACATCTGTGAGTTATTTGAATGGAAACTTATACTGGAGATCGCCTGAATTGGTGTCATCTCTGTTTAATTTCAGGAAATGATGTCACAATGCATTAAATAACAGTGCTGGGTGATTTATTTTCCTGTGGACATGCTGTCCTAAGCATTCCTCTTCTCTTGCAGTGTTTCCAATTAACTATAAGCTTGAATGTTCTTCCTATTTTATAATGATTTTGAAGGGTGGGGGTGGGAGACTGGGGGCGGGAAGAAGAGTAATTTCAGAGGTTGCCAAGGTTCAGAGCTAATGACACATCTATCATGTCCTTATTGGGACAGGAGGGTACTGAGCATCAGGGGTGTGATCACCAGTGGCAAGCTGGAACCCTGTTGGTTGGTTTCGAACAATTTCTGGAAAAGAAAGCCCGAAGGCTCTGGTGCTAGTTGTTCAGAAGGTCTCTAGATAATTCTATTAGCGACCTGCATATTGTGTCTTCTGCCGCTCAAGGCCTCTGTGTACTCCCTTCCTCAGGAAAGAGTAGAGGACACAAGTCACTTCTCTGTACCATCTGTCCTCGTTTTTTACAGTTTCTCAAATTAAAGAGACAGGCCAAACATTTAATGTTGTGTTAAATCTTAGAAACTCCTCAAGAAAAAAGTGTAACTGAATCTGCTGCTTCTTTCAACAGGGCCATTGCGCATTGTGGGCAACTAAGTCTTTCAATTGTCCTGATCCGGTGTTTAGAACAGGGCGGTTAGGCCTTCTGTGTGGAGAACTCTACATATTGTAGTGGATGTAACCACCTTGCCACTGTGCATGGGTACTAGATGATACTGGTTACAACAGCTTCTTATGTAGGCGAAGAGCTATATAGTCTCCCTGTCAGATGATTTTGACAGGACAAGATGTTTTCTGTTTGTTGTATTTTTTTTAAGACAATATTTCTGTGTGTACAGCCCTGGTTGTCCTGGAACACACTCTGTAGAGCAGGCTGTCCTGGAACTCAGAGCTCTGCCTGCCTCTGCCTCCTAAGTAATAGAGTTGAAGGTGTGAGTTGTTGTGCCTTGTGATAACAAGACATTTTTAAATATAGCTGATGATACCATTTTAAAAGAAAAAGAAAGTTCACCTAAGAAAGATTGTACCCAATTTATGAGTTCTTAACTGATGTAAAAAAAAAAAAATTAGTAACTCATAACAGCCAGATTGTAAAAAGGTTTGGGACACTGTGATGCATGGCTCTTTAATGGAGAATACATGCCAGTATACATGTGTTGAAACACAGAACATCCAGTAAATCCGAGGTTCTCTACGAGCTCAGAGATTTGAGCTTTTTATTTGTATAAAGGGCCTATGTTTGATCCTCAGCACAACAGAAAAAAGGGGGAGGTGGGGATGAGCCCTATTATAAACTGTGAGGCACAGATGACGGCACTGTCAGTGAGATTCATCAAACAGGGACTAATGTACTATATGATGGAGGATATTGATGCGCAATAGTCTGAGCTGGAGGAGGATGTGCGTGTATGGAGGGAGGCAGGGCTGCTAGGAGAAATAATCGAGGCTTGTTCTTGCTTCTGCTATGACTCTAAAACTAATCTAAAAAGAATAGTCTATTTTTCAAAAATAGGTAATTGAGGAAAGTGATAGACAAAATGCTTATTAAATTACCATCAAAAAGAAACTAAAATAATTGTACTTTAAAGTTTAGCACCCAGTTTTATAAAATATCACTTGAAGCATCATTGTTTAAAAATACGCTAGAGAATTTAAGGAGATGGGAACTGAGGACCCTTGAATAAAGGAAAATAGAAGGCATGTGCATATTTGAATATTCAGCTATTTAAAAACTCTAAGAATAGAGTGCCATTACATGCTGTTTAGTGAGAACCCTGAATAATCATTCAAATTATACGGAAAAATTCCATTTCCTTCCACATGTCCATAGTGCAATTGTCGTCTGGGCAGAAGCGGAGTTCTTAGAAAATTAGGATCAAGGTAATAGGACAGAAAACCTAAGCATCCCTTGGCTTAGCTATAGGACAGTCATCACAGTCATCAGTGACCTTATTGTTCAGGATTAATTTTGGCCTTAGAGAGTATCACTGTACAGACTTCAAGAGACATCTGGAAACTCTGCCTCCTCTGCGCTGTTGTCTGTTTTTGTGATTTGGAGATGGTTATGAAGTGTAAAGATGATTCAAGCCTCACTGCTCCTATGATAAAATAGTGGGCTGGAAAGGAAGCATTAGGTTGGTTGAATGGAATTTGTCTATTGCATTTCTGGGCCACCACCCACTGTCTACATTGATCCGCAGTAGTTTTTTTCATATGGAAAGTAATCATTGACACCCTTTAAAGGTATATTATCCCCTTAAAATGTAGTTGTGATTGCATTTTCATGCTTTTACATTTATTATTCATGTTTTGAACTGCCAAGACTCAATTTCGCCAGAACTAATTACAGCTGTTTTTATCTAATAGTCAATGAGTTGTCATGTCACAATAAAAAAGGCAGATAAGTTTTCTTATACTATACTTTTACTTCTCACTTATAACAGATAACATGAACATTTGTTGAATCTGTTTTTAATGTCCACACATGCACAAAATTATAACTCAAGAGATAAGAGCTGTGAGATGCTGAGATGATGAGAAATGAAGAGATGTTATTGTCTAGTTATTCTCAACATTACAAGAAGCTAACATGGGCCAGTAACCAGGCCTCTTCGGCCTCCCCTAGGCTTATTTGGATCTGATTTGCCTCACATAGATAGCGAAGGTCCACTCTTGTGTTCCTTAAACCAACGCTTTCTGTTCTCTATTTCAATACCTCAGTTCTCACAGCTTAACTGTCTAGAATCTCTTACTTCTTGTATCAATCACCTGTCATCACAAATATTCCAAAATTCATTTTGGTTTAAAAATATATAGCAATTTTACATGTATCAATTGACAAAAGGATAGTTTCGTGATCCACTACACTCCAATGTCGACCCAGAATTCCTGTGGTGATAACAAGAGGCAATAAACAGCCGGACTGTCCTGGGGGGTGCTACAGGAGTCTTTGTAAAAAAGAGAAAAGGCTCTTATCAATAGAGGAGATGAATTCTGGATTATTCCCTGCAGGTTGGTGACAGGTTGGAACTCTCTATAAAAGCAATCTTATTTTTTTCCCCATGGTGAAAAGTTATAGGTTCCATTTCAGTGTTTCAAGATACCTGCAGGCAGCTCATGAGCTGATCCACTTGTTTTAAACCCTGTCTTGCCGTGAGTTTTTTTTTTTTTAAAGTGGTTTGAGAGGACGGGAATATGGGGTCATTATCGGTCAATTATGGGCTCAGTTTTTGCATTAAGTTTCTGCAAAGCCATAAGTGAAGGCCTGTGTGGCAAAATCCCACTGATGATTGGGTGACACTTTGATAAAAGAACCTCTTAGGGCTTAATCCTGAAGCCTTTTGTTCTTTTGCACACTGCTTGAGTGATTATCAAATATGATTATATGGAAAGGTATAGGTTTTTAATGTGTTTATTGCCAGTCTCAGAATTTGGGGTGTGTGTGTGTGCGCGCGCTCGTGCATATGTGTGTATATGTGTGCATATGTGTGTGTGTGTGTTTGAAGAAGAATGTAATATGCAATGCAATGCTCTGCTTTCCTGAGCATCTTGGTTAATGGCTACACCAAATACCCCACGGTAATGGAGATGGCTTTCACAATTAGTTAAATGAAAAGGGCCGTCTTCAATCCTGGTGAATCTCTTGTTGAATTCTCTTGGAATTTAGATAATGGAAATGTTTATAGTTTCTTTTAAAAGTGGCAACTTTTCTTCAGTCGAGGCAAGGACAATCTACGAACTTTTTTGTGTTCACAAAAACAAAGGTCTCAGGACACAGTACAACTCTTGATGTATAGAATTCCGTATACTAGAGGCATCAGAGTCAGTAGTAAGTGGAAGCTATTGTGTCCAATCTACTGCTTAGCTCAGACTCTTGCTCTCCTTAATGGCACCACCAAGTAATTTACCTTGTCTCGGTGCTGCTTTTTTACATCATAGATTTTGTTGTTTCTGTTTTTGTTAGTGGGAGTTTTGTTGGGTTTTTTTGTTTTTTTGTTTTTTTGTTTTTTTTTTTTTTTTTTGACAGTGCCTCTTTCGGTAGAACTTATTATGTGCATCAGGCTGGCCTCAAACTCACAGAGATCTGCCTTCCTCTGCCTCCCAAATGCTGGGATTAAAAGTGTGCACCCCCATATGCAGCCCTTTTTATTTCAATGCTTTGAAGGTTAGCTGACATTAGAAAGAGTTCAGATTAGAGAAGGGCAAATCCAGCATGAAACAGATAAAATCCTGTCCGTTCATGCCCTTCTATTATCTGCCGTAACAGTCAATTCTCTTTGTCTCAACTTCATGGAAACTAAACTTAAATACCCATCTAAGAAAAGTATTATATCACATTTTAACCTGAGTCTCAAACTGGACACACATCTACAGACAACACACAATGAGCAGGAAAGGGTCAAAGCCTTTACACCACTCGCATTAATGCATAGTTCTAGTGGTATTATAAGTTAAAGTAAAATTTGAAAGCATGTGCTCATCTTTAGGAGAAAGAGATGAGCGGTGGGGAGCTGTTTTATTACAGCTTTGGGACAGAGAGTTAAGGGAATTTGAGACTCTTTTTGTAAACAATTCAGCCAGAGAATTAACTAGTCTACCACCCTGCTACTTTTCATTCTGGATCAATCGCCTCTCTGAACTAGTGAGCCCATGTCCCCAAACTACCAATGGCAAAGGAAACTCATGCCAGGTACAAAATCACCTCATTGATTTAAACATAATTTCAGTCTGAAAGCTAAGTCAGGCTTCCTTTGATTTGCCACTCTGAAGTTTGCAAATGTTCAGCCCTTTAGAGAGAATCCACACTGGCAAAGTCACGGAACTTGAATGGAGATACTAAGAGAAGCTTTGAAGAGCATGTGGAGGCCCAGTCGTGGTCCTGCACACCTTTAATTCCAGCATTCAGGAGGTGGAACTCTGGGTTCAAGGCCAGCCTTGTCTGCAGAGTGAACTCCAGGACAGCCAGGGCTACACACAGAAACCCTGAATTAAAAACAAGCAACACTGTAAAAGGCACCTGCAGGCCTTGGCTGGCCGAACATCTCCTAGGAGACTTTTTATGGAAAACTCATGCTTGGAGAGTCCGGGCTGAGCTTTGTGGAAGAAATATTTGCAACTGTAGCATTGGCTAAAAGTCAACAAGAGAGTGGGGGGGTGTCACTGAGCTTCTGAAAATGATGTGGAGAGGTAGGAGGGAAGCAATGAGAAGAAACAGACGTCAGACCCAAGCAGACATAATGAAATCATGTGATGAGGGAAGTAGATTCCGAAGAAGGATCAAGGACAATGATGACTAAAAATGAGCCTTCTAATGTGGCACTTTGAGGTCATGGTCTACCTTTGAATTCTGCAGGCTGATGAGTGAGCAGGTGGGTTGGGAAGAAACAAAGGAGGAATAGAAGACAGGGCATGGGGGTGGCTAGGTTTCCAAGCACAGGTGAGTCAGGAGCATGGGGAGGCGGGAGAGAGACGGAAGTAGAGGTACAGGGATAGAGGAAAGGGCAGTAGATAATACAAGGTGCATGAGGAGGTAGGTGGAGGTCAGTGCCCAGGTGCAATGACACCGTAGTGACAGACACATTTTGTACAGATAGGGAAGATGTGAAGAAACCCAGGTACCTTTAGTGGCAAGATGAAGGGCAACGAGGGTGTGATGGGGAATAAATTAGGAAGGGATAAAAGTGTGGCTTCCGAACAGAGGCCCCTAGCTGGAAGGGACTTATTTAAAAACCCTTTCTGAGGCAAAACTTAGGATCACAGAAGTGAGGCAAAAGCAGACCACAGCACAACCTCAGACTGTTTGCACATGCAAGAGAAGGGTGGTGGTAGAGAAAAAATCTTGAAACAGAGGGCAGTAAGTCAGTGTTTCAGTGATGTAATCTTTCCTGGACTTATGACTGAAGAATAGTTCTGTCGCTCATCTGCATAATGAAATGACTAACAAAAGGTCCAAATAATGTTGAGAGAGGCCTTGCATTGAAATTTGTTATGATCTACCAGAGTGTGTCACTGGTCAACACCAGAGACAGAATTAACAGCTGATACATAAAAATCTACTGACCAACCTAAATACATGGAGAATTTTATTAATATAAAGGCACCACTTCTAAATTGTTGGGTGGAAAAAAAGAATAACTTAATAAATGGATTTGGGCTAATGGTTTAACTATTTTTTAAATCAATATTCTCCATGATAATAAGTTCCATATTTAAGAGTTCTTTGAAGTGATGTGACTATTTCTCTTTCCTTTGTTTAGTGAAATCCTTTCAGAGCATAAAAACAAAGGGATTATAAAGAAAAATGGTAATTGATTAAATTAAATTAAAATTAAGAGTATGTGAATGTCAGGAAAACACTAAAGAAAATATTAAAACTTGCAAAAATATGTACAACGTCATTTAACAGGCAGAGAATTAGTGTTTCACGTAAGTGAAGCATTGTGCACTCCAACGGGGAGATCAGTTGATCATACAGATGACGACTCAAAGATGAGCAGAACCATCACTAAGAATGGCCACAGGCACTGGAGAAACCCTTAATGCCATTAGGAACCACATGCCGTTTTGAAAGACAGCATCAATTTTTATTTGATAGAAATTAGGAAAGAATGAAGTTGAGTGTGGTGACACAAATCTGAAATCCCTGGAGTAGGAGACTGAGGCCTGAGAATCCCGAGTTCAAGGCCAGACCCAGCTCCAAAAACACCTACACATTAGGAAAGTGATAATAACCATTGCTCTCCAGGGAGGAAGGTTTTATCCACCACAATAAGGACAATAAAATAATTGTCTCTCTGCCATTCAAATAGTTATGATTAAATCAACAAACTAAAGTATACAATGTATGATGGTGCACATGTTTAATCCCAGACAGAGACAGGTGGGTCTCTGAGTTCGAGGCCAGCCTGGTATACTATAAAGTGAGACGCTGTCTAAAGCATAAAAATAAATCAAACAAAACCCCACTAAGGGACAGCATGTTCTTACTATTTGATGCAATAATTTCGTTTTTAAGAGGTCTTCTGTAAGCAAGTAAGAAATAAACACAAACATTATGCAAAGTTATGCCTAAAGATAGAATTGATAGCAATAAAGACTGAAAACTACCTATATTCTCAACTATAGGAGGATATTTAAGACTGTTGTGGACTAATATTCAATCATTAAAAATTTTATTATCTATTTTTTTGAGATCTATGGAAACCTCAATATATTGTTAACTGAAATACAACTGGTAAATGCTAGGTAAACTGAATTTCAATGTTGTAAAAATAAAATACACATAAATATAGGCACAGGAAACGTTAACAATTATCTTGGGGTAGTATGGTCTTGGTGATTTTTGTGGTTTTTTTAATCAGAACATTTTCATAAAATATAAAAAAATGAGGAAGTTAAAGCAGATAGTTATTGAGTTCCTAGCCAGCACTATCTCAGATAAAGATGTGTAGTATATTTGTAGTGTAGGACAATGTTTTTTATTTTAATGAAGAGCTGGGAATGGGCAAAGTAAGGCCTAGTAGTTTCCTGGGATTATGGGAGGCCACAAGTCCAGGTTCAGTCCAGGAGACATAATGGAGCTGCAGTGAAGGAGGATTGTCAGGTTTGCGGCCCTGGAAATGTAACACATCTTCTTGAAGAAATCAAAGGGTTGGTATGCACAGATAACATTAAAATTAAGAGATGGAAGGTATTAACAAGTCTGTATCCTTTGTAAGGGAAGCTTCGAAAGTGAGGAGAGCAATGGATGCATGGAGGAGGGTGTTCTTGCAGGTACAGGAGTCACAAGGGAAATGAAGTGGCTTAGAGGCCCAAGTTCTTTTGTTAGCAGCAGATGGAGAGGTTCCAGATACTCTTCCCAAGGAAAGTGAGGAGGGATGTGAGAGGGAAGGGAGGAGAGAGTGGTATGGCCTCTTGTCTCTGATCCTAGAGAAATGATGAAGGGAGAAGCAGATCTTTGGAAGAAGAGTGCCCTAACATGCTTGACAACACAAAAGACCATAAACTAGGTGACTTAGTAAGAAAAAAAATCTTGGGCTAAAGAGATGGCTCAGTGGTTAAGAATATGCACTGTTCTCAAAGAGGACACACTCTGATTTCTAACACCCATGAAGGGTGACTCATCACCTTCTACAACTTTAGCTCTAGCGGATCTGGTGCCTTAGACCTCCGTAAGCACCTACAGTCTTGTGCACATGCCTATACATGTATACATGCACATAATTATTTTTTAAATGTTTTAAATATTAAAACAAATTAGAAACCCTTAGAAAGTTATTTGCTCACAACTCAGCAGGAGAGCAAATCCCGCGGCCATGGTGCTGATGTGCCCAGTGTCTGGTGATAGCTCTCTCCTGGACTCTGTACAGAGGATCACTCTCTTGGCTGCTCTTGCAGAGCATTTTTTCTGTGCCTGATAGAGAAGAGAGGGAGAAGGCGGCTCTCACCTCCTCTTCTACCGTCATCCATCCTCTTGGATTTGGGGTGCCACCATTATGACCTCATTTACTCCCAATCACACTGTAGATGCTCTAATTCCAAGACAGATGTCCCTTTAATTTATGTGTTGAAAATATTGGAAGTCAAAAAATGCCTCTAATGCATGTCTCCTGCTAATATCAAGGCTTAACGTCCTGCTACGGAGTATTAGCTGCTTCCGTTCAAGGGCCCAGGATTGGAAGATGGGCTCACTGCAGCAGCATTGACAGACTGTGTCCTGTGCATATTCCAGTGAAGAATTCAAAATTCAGTGCATAGTTTTGTTGAGCTGTGCCCCACTTTTACACCATCACAAAGTCAAAACGTTTCAAGTGGAAGGATCCTGAATTAAGAACCAACTCTGAAATCCTCTTGGTGTTCAGGGCTTCAGCACAAGAAATTTAGATGGGGGATGTAAAGGTTAGCCCAGTGCCTACGAGCTTTCACAGAAACCATATTTTAGGACAGCCATTAGTTTCAAGTGAAGGACATGGAATCATCCATGTGGAAGAGATCAAAGTTGGCTCTTTTTTGTTTTTGTTTTCCACGGCCTTGCCAGTGAGGGTGACAGCAACTGAGCAGGCTAACTTTAGATGTGGTAAAACAGAATGGAGCCAAGAAAGTCAGTCATACCGTGGTAAGAGCGACAGGCTTGTGACAGTGGGACACAAGTAAGAGACCCTCTAGGAAACTGTGTGTATGGGGTTAGGGGTGGAGAAAGGAGGGGATTTGGAAGAGGAGAAAAAAGAGAGAGAGAACTTTCTCCTAAAGCATCTGAACTGAGGGAGCACAAAGGAGAGGTGGGGAGGGTCCCTGGGTGCTAAGGTCCTGTCTTATTTGGCTTAGGTGGAAGCCTTGTTTGATCTAGCTGGTTTTCCTCAGAGTTTAGCTTTACATGTCTTAACATTCAACAAGTTTATGTACTTTCAGAGTCCCCCACCTCCTCTCTCATCTTCAATCTCTCTCCATATCCCTCCCCTTCAAGGGGAGAGGGACTAGTGGTTGGGTGAGGTCACTCCTGCTCTTTCATGTACTCTTGACCCTTCCCTGGGATCTGTGGTTAATGCACGCTTTGTAGAGGCGACTTGGCAAACCCTACTCTCCACAGGACTCAATTCATAATTTGCTACTAGCAGGCAGAACAGGGCTCTGGAGTGACTTGTTTGCTCAGCGCCACACAAAAGCAACGTGTTGTGACCTTCACTGTTATCGAATCGGGAAGTAGACAGGCCTGGCATGGAGTCTAGTCTTCCTATGGTTCTCCATAACTGTAAATTATGTTCCAACCTTCCCATCTAGAGCATGTCACACTTTACATTACTATTGTGTATCTTAAAATAAACAGCATCGCAAGCTGTTTACTTTGGTGTTACTATGTATGCATTTTAAAACAGTGGTTACTTAAACAAATGTCCCTGTTCCCACAGCACTTGAAAGCCAGTGTTTGCTCCTGTGGTTTTGGATTTTGTCACTTCTGTTTGGATTATGTCTGAAACCCACACTGGGAGCAGTTGGAAGGAACCTGGCAGTATCTACAACTGGGACCTTAGTTGGTCCTGGCCCTCACCATGCTCTCCCAGCCCTCTACAGTGCCTTGCCCTCCTACACTAATTAGGTATTTCAGTTTCTCTTCCAAGCTGTAAGTTCCTTACGTTCAGTGATAGTGATATTAATTTTATGTTCCAAAATGCTATGCGATTTAGTTGAGTAAGTGGTTTGCTGCTTCAATTACAAAATAGTTTTCTCAAATACTCATTTAAGAATGTCACCTGTAACCTAAAGATACAGGTTACATTCCAGTGAGGATGGAGGACAATGACAAACAAAATGTTTCTTTGGGGAAAAAAAAATTAACACTGCACAATCTTCACCTGTGAAATAGGTGGGAGAGAGATTAGGTCAAATAGCCTTTGCATGTGTACAGGCTTGGTACTGAACACATTGTATAGCTCCCTTTGGCCTTGACCCCATGACATAAATTACAATTGCTCTATGCAGGGTCCTGTTGACTGCCAGCAGGAGTTAATGTAATGTGGGAGAGACCCTCAGAACCTGGCCTGGCCTGATGTGACATTTACAATGGTCATTACTCAGAGCCTGCTGAGCCATAGGGTTGAAGGAAAGACACAGCACCCCCCCCCCCCCCACCTCCAGGATGCTTTCTCCATTCCTGACCTGTTTTTCAGAGAAGAAGGAAGATTGGTTTGAAGGCTTGCATCATGCTACCCTCTTCCCTATTCTGAGTGGCAGCATCCTTCCCATCTCAGTAACATAACATCCTGTTGTCCTGGCACTCTGTAAAGGAACATTCCAGATCATTTGCTGGTAAATGAATGAATGAAAGTAAAATCCCACCTGGGTTTTGGGCATCTCAAAGACATTAAAGGCCATTTATTGGACCGTTTGGATGCAGGTGGGATGCAATAATTGTTTTCTGTTCCATGAAAAGGTTCACGTAAGATACTTTGAGTTATATGAATATTTTTATTCTAAATATGATAAAAATACAGTGACTGCATATGATTGAGAGCTCTGACAATGCTTCTTTTCCTCATTCATTGAAGCAAGTTTTAACTTTGGTTCCTACCAGTGTCCAGTGGAGGAACTAAAACCTGAGGTCCAGGTTGGAGCAAGGTAGGAAGGCTGGTATGGAGCAAGACAGGATGCTTCAGCAAAGCCTTCATCATACTGCCTGTGCTAGGAGCGAGCATGGCTTCTCAAGGAGGAAAATACTGTTTAATTTCCATACGAATTTTAGAATTATCCAAATTCTTGCTGTCATTGGTGCATTGATGGTCCAAACACTTTGAAATCCCATTGCTCCAGACAAACACACCCACAAAGGCAAGGAAAGGGAGTTATCTAGAGCTGACTGGAATTACAGTAACTGGACTTACTAGAAAGCACTTAAACTGAAGCCAGTTAGTTTCGATGTTCACCCCAGAGCTAAAGAACTGTGCCGCCATTCTTTGGGAGCAGGCCTGCCTTGTCACAGAATACCACAGCAGTTTCTGAGAAGTCCAACAACCAACTGGGTGGTGGTGGTGCACGCCTTTAATCCCAGCACTGGGAGGCAGAGTTGGGTGGATCTCTTTGTTCCACGCTAGTCTAGTCTACAGAGCAAGTTCCAGGACAATCAGGGCTACACAGAGCAACCATGTCTCAGACAAAATAGAAAAGCCTCCAAATTACCTTGCTAACAACTAGAAATGATTGTGTTTGTGTGTGTATGTGTGTGTGTGTGTGTGTGTTTAAAAGAGATACACATGCCCATGTGTACTTGTGTGTAAGCTAGTTGACATTGGGTGCAATATACTATTCCTCTTACCTTATTTTTCTGAGACAGGGTACTTTATGGAACCTAGAGTTCACTGAGTGGATTCCCCTGTTTCTAATTTCAGTGCTGAGATTAAAGGTATGACTGCTACACTAACTTTTGGTGTAGGCAAGTAGGTTTTAGGTGTTTAAACTTAGGTCATCTGTTTGGACAGCAAACACTTAACCCACTGAGCCATAATTTTACAGGACTTTTGTAGATCTGTCTTATTCTCCCAAATTTTGGCCACTTTCCCTCCTTTGTCATTACCTTGTTTGACTCATCCTGTCTTCACATGCGTTACTTGCATGCGATGTCCAAACAATGGTGGTAGTTTTCATTGATTTGCCTCATTGGAAATGGGTCAACAATTCTTACTGTAAAGGAAGTGAGGCAGGTGGGATGTACATCTTTGTCCCTCAAAATTAGATAGCAATAGTGGCCTCGGTGTGTTTGTTAAAAAGCAGCTAGCACAAATTAGAAATACTTCACAACAGATGTGTTTTGTGAAAGGATATGCTAAAAAATTAAACAGAGAAGACTTTCCGGTTATAATTTTAGAGAAATATTGTGCAATGAAGCAAATTTACAATTCATTTAAATCAACCTTTTTATAGAGTGTGTGCCTTCATGATAAAATTTTGACAATTTTGCAATTTGTTTCAGTGTTTCATTGAGGGGGTGGGAATCCATCTGCTGGTTATTTTGGGGGACACCATTACATCAATAAAAATCATTCCCAAGTTGTACACAGACTTCACTTTAAATTAATGTGTGGCTGTTTTTAGTATAAGGGACTTAAAGACAAAAGTTCCTGCACTGTACGTAGAAGGCAGTGTGCTTTCTTTTTCTGCTCTATGAAACACAATCCCAATTTGAAGTCCATCTGAAGGAACCTCTTCAGCTTTGGGTTCTCACCAATCTTCCTTGTTCTTATTTAACTGACCCCTTTTTGAGTCTCTATCTACAAAAAACGTTTCTGTGGGTGGTATTTGAGTCAATACCTCTGATACAATTGCTATTAATCACTCTCTTCCCGTTATGACGCAGGTTTAATGATATACCAGTGAATGGCTTTTGTAAGCTGGAAGCTTACCAACAGCTCCAGCCTTTGATACTCAACTCACACCGGGATGGGGGTGGAAGTGGTGGGGAGAAACAGAGAGTTTAAAAAAGGGGGAAGAAGCAAGTCAGAAAAAGAACAGAAGAAAATGGAATGAAATTAAAAAAAAAATAGACCAGACAGCTTTTTGTATGCAGACTAGTCTGCCATTGAATTGAGCATCTAGAAACCTCAGCAGCCCTTTAGAAACCTGAATACAAGGATGCTAAATTTGTCATTCAGTCGTTCTTATTTAGAGATGAAAAAAGCTAGATGATTTGGCTAACTTTGCTTTCTGCCTCTATCTCAATACAGTGTCAGCCTTCTCCAAATTCATCTTTTTTCTGAATCAAGAATGCAAACAAGGGGCAGCAGGGATGCCAGTCATTGGACAAAGATGAGGAGATGGTCATGAATCACTGTGTGTGGGGTGTGTGTGTGATTTCTTCCTCTGAGCATGGGGAGATTCCCTTTTTTTATGCTAGAAAAAAAGTGTCTCCTGTTCCATATATTAAAGCAGTTTAATCTACATAAAATTTGTAAAGTACCGAGAAAGAAAGTCCAGCACTGACCGTAGACATGGAGACAGATGAGGCAGCAGGGCTGGCTTCTTTTGTTTATTTGCTTGCTTCCGTGTTCTATGTTGGACTGCACCCGGAAAAAAAAAAAGAGAACAAGCTGCTACAGATGTGACTAACTATGAATATTCATGAGTTCAGTTGCTCTTCTATTCCTACAACATCCAGGTCTTTCCTGATCTTCAGCTCCCAGATGCTTCCTCTGTCTCCTGCACTATGCTTCCACAACCTTAAATCGCCCTCCCAGGCCAATCGTTAGACAAGACTGCACTCCTACATACAGAGAGGCGTGATACAGTCATCGGTAGCCTCAGAAACTCGTGTGTGTGTGTGTGTGTGTGTGTGTGTGTGTGTGATGTATCTTTGTGAGTGTGTGTAATGTGCACACTTGCATCAAAACAAAGGGGGATAAAGTAAAAAAAAAAATGTTATCCACAGTTTTATGAATCCAACTCCCCTTAATGTTCATTATTTAAACCAGCAGCAATTACAAGTTCAAAGGGGTTTAGAAGGCCAGCAACCCGCATAATCACTGCCAAATTAAGCGGGACTCATTCGTCACAGGAGAGTACACCCTGAGCACTGAATCATGCATGCCGTGACAGGCTCTGATTTACATAAAGCAGAAAGCAGTGCCCTCTAGGCTGTGTTACCTCATCTCCGTAGTTCTGTGATACAGGGATTTTCTTTTGGTCTTGGGAAGCTTACATTGCCCTCCACACAGCAAAACATCCCACTAACTATGGACAGCATTTATGCCTTGGGAATGCACAGAAGTTAAGATAACATAAGGAGTTTTCACAATGTGAGCAAAATTGTGATTATGGAAAAGACTGCTTCCCTAAAGGTCTCAGATTAAGCATTTGGCTGGGGGTTGCTTCAAAGAATGCACATTTTGGTTTCTTCTCTTCCCAGGCTGTTCAAGCCTGGTGTCAGATGGAGGATGCAGATAAGCTAGCAAACACCTCTGACCAGAGACTTCAGTGGCCTGAGGGAGAAATAAATACTCCCTGAGGCCCATTCCTCTCTGGCATTTTACGGAACTGTTGATTGCTACCTAGTGAGAGTTGGGGCCAATAATTGAAGTAACCTGGTTTTTTGTTGTTGGTTTCATATTACCAAACTTTATAGAAAACTTCTGATTGGATAGTCTAAGAAACCTGCTTGAGGTCTGTCATCAACCTGGAAATCTCTTAAGTCTGAAGATAAAAATTCCAGAATTGAGTTCAGATGGCCATGTAAATGTCACTGTCAGACACAAGAACAACCTCTGTAGATTTATATTTCTTCTTCTTGGATCTTTCTTGTCTTGTAGTCAGAAATCCAAGGCTGCTTTGTCCCATATCTTCTGTCTTTTGGAAGAGGGCTCATCTTTCATTTATAGCTAAATCATCTTGATATTCCGATACCTTTCCCCTATAAAGCCATCATCTCCTCCCCTTTTCACATATACTGAACCATGTCTACACTTAGTACTTGAAGTGCTTGGGGTCTGAGAATTAGCTTGCCAATTTGGAAGATTACCTATACTTACACTTTCCTGCTGACTTTGAAGTACAGATAAAGGTCTTGTGGTTTCTGCCTCTTGTAACTGAGTCTACATACATGCATATCAAAGCAATGTGGTTTTAAAAGGTCCTTTGAAGCAGATCACAGTTACTTTTGAAGCAATGTGACAAAATGGACTCCCAGACACCCTCAGGCTTCCTAGTGTTCAGCTAGTGGTGACACTTCACCACCACCACTCAATGCCTTGTACTTTGGCCTCTGAAAGGCCTGTTTCTCCTGAGTCCCCTTCTGTGAATACCTTTGCCTGTATAGAGTGGGTAGGGATGTGGGTCCAGGTTTTAAGTTACAGAAGTGCCATGTCTATTGTTATGAGTAGAATCCACCAAACTGCAGGTTTATATGGTAAAGGTGAGTCTGTCAGGCCCCAGGCCCAACTTCCTCTGCTTAGGTAAGCCACTGGGAGCCAACTGGAAGACACAGCTCACCCAACCTTCGTGGCCTCCAGTTTTCTCCTCTGCATCTTGGGGATTCTCATTTCTGGCTTGTTTAATCCATCACCGAATCTCTGAACTCATCAAGCTCATTGAGTTCTTCCTTATATCACTTGATCCTCCTCTCCTGAGCTCATCTTTGTGGCCTGGGAACAGGACCTTTCCTTGATGCTTCCCCTTGACCTTATTCTGAGTGTTCCAGATGAGCTCTAGGGCAAGATACGTCATGCATTCTGAGAAAAGAGCTTCAACATAGTCCATAAAACTTTCCAAGACAAAGCATTCTTCCCATCCCCATTTCTAGTATCTTAGTGAATGTTATATGTTCTCGTATGCTTTCTCCCTTGGTACAAATCTTTCTGTTTTCTGCCCAAGTAATTCTGTGTATTTTACAACTGAGTTATTGGGGCTGAAGAGCTGGCATAACAGTTCAGAGGCCTTACCACTTCAGCAGAAGATCCAGGTTCAGTTCTCAGAACCCCCATATCAGGAGGCTCAGAGTCATTTGTAACACCAGTTCCAGGGGATCCAAAGCACCCTTCTGGTCTCTTTTGGGAACCCTTGTGTATGCAATATGCACAAACTCACATGGGCACATATACATAGATATAAATCTTTAAAAAAAAATCCCAACTATTGTTTGACTGAGCATTGGGGTCATAGAGGTTGAAATGTGTGTTTGGTGGACAAATTTATCTCCTAGTCAGGACTGTAATTCAGTGGTTGAGCACTTACCTCTATGCACAAGGCACGGGATTTGATTTTCAGAATTACAAAATGAAAATTTTTATCACATTTCCTATGATTGTTTTTCTGGAAATGTATCCCCCCACAAGGCAGACACTGAGCTTGAGTCCCAACCAGCTGTTGAGAGCTGGAGCAGGATAATTGTCATGGTTGGAGACTAGCTTGGACTACATAGTGAGTTCCAGTCCAACTTGGACTACAGGCTGAGACTCTGGCTCAAACAACAGCAACTGAAGATTGTGTACTCTCATTCTATATCTCAGAAGTGCTTACTGAAAGGATGATTTATAATATTAACTTTCATATGTCCACTAGAAAAATAAATCAGCAGTTTGCAAATACAAATAGAACTTATATATAAGCTACTTAAAGATATCCCAATAAAGTAGTGTAACTGGATCTCTATACACTAGGGAAATTTTACTTACCATGCCAAAAAACAAAAACAAAACAAAACAAAAAAAAAATACAAGGCAAACAGTATTAGCTTGGAGAGCTTGTCTGTACAAATGCACATGCAATAGACAGCATGTGTGTATGCACGTGTGCTCACACACACACACACACACACACACACACACACACACACACACACACACACACACACACACATGGGCATGTACTAATAAATGATATGTTAAAGATGCCAACTCTTGCTCGATGAATTTCATGGGACATTTTTGTGAGCCCACCTCACTTGTGGAACACGTCATGTCTGGCCTACAAGTAGCGCATGTAATTAGATTCCGAGTCCAGTTAGCGATAGAAACTTAAGCATAATTCTTTTGCCAGCAACTCGTGTATATCTCCATCCACATCTTTCTTAGCACTGTGTGACTTCTGATGTGACTATACCAGGAGGACAAGAGTGAGGATGGAGACATATTTTAATGATCAGGTTTCACCTTCTTTGGCCCAGCCTCTATAAAATCTTGCTGCTATATTGAGCCAAAGTACCCATCAATGTTCTTTTTATTGGCCATGCTTCATATATTGTGATGAGGTTATATGCATCTGTAGAGGTTGTTAGGAAGAGCTGAACACAGCACTGATGTGCACTGAAGGCAAGTTAATTGTGTAGGTGCCACAAAACAGCATCCATGAGTAGAGCCCTCTGTCAGGAGTATTAATCTGCCTGGAATAAAAACTGCTAAACAGGCTTGTAACCAATAGCCTAAGGTAAAATCTGGTATTAATAAACCGGTGGCCATGAATCAAACCGCAACTATCTTTATGCACATAGGGATCTGTAGCCGGTAAAACCGCTGATAGATGCTGGTCTGTAAATGTAATCCTTTTTCCTATTGCTCACAGAGTTTAAGGCAAATACAGTCATTGAAAGTGCATGTCTCTCTTCAGTCTCTACCATAATAGCAACATAAGATATTTTCATTAACCAAGAAAACAAATTCTTTTGAGATCTGTCTGTCTACATTTGTATTTCACGCAAGATTTCTATTTGAAATGCCCAAGGGGGAGTTGTCCAAGGTAATGTCTCTTCTGAAAACTTTGAATATAACAGACTTCTATCTAAGCAGTTCCTGCATAATCCAGCTGCATCTGAAATGAGCTCTTGTTTGTGTGATAGGATTGTGTGAAAGATGAATAACAATGATTCTAGACTATGTCTTCCAACCTCATGTTTTCCCTGCATGACACAGTAAATATTTCTACACCCCCACACACTCATATAACTTTTACCTGAAGCTCTGTATACTTATTTTGATCTGGAAAATAGGTTCTAGACAGGAACACCTCAAGTACAGTCTGACCCAGGAGATCTCTTCTCCTGTGATGTCTTCAAGGAACAGTTGACTGTCATCCTGTTCCATTTTCACAATAGTGCCAAAACCCAAAGGCAAGTGCAGAGACAGCCAAGTTAAAAGACCCATGTCAGAGGTAAGAATTAATGAAAGCAGCCATATTGTGAGCATGGAGCAGCCTTTTCCCGGGTTGTCTAGATCATATTGAATAGTCAACATTGCAAAGTAACTTGTTCTCTAGAATGAGAGTGAGTATGTGAATGTGAGTATGTAAGGAGCAGGAGATGAAACCAGGCCCATCCTGATTCCCCTATCCAAACAGAAAAGTTCATTTACACAAGGAATCTAAAAACTTTGTGGAGGTTGCCTAACATAGCACCCCCCCCACACACACACACTTTCTAAATCATAGAAAACATGGGTGAAGACATCTGGAAAATGAAAGCTGTCTGCTCTATTCCCTTGGTCATTCAATGTCTTATTCATTCATTCATTCATTCATTTTTTTTTTGCATTGAACAGCCATAGATGTGTGGAGTTGGCTTAACTGATCGAATTAGCTACAAGCGCATACATTTTATATTTGTATATATGTAGAGACACATTATTAATACAAATAAATACTCTTATGTATTTCTGACCTTTTTCAGACCTTCAGTAGCAGAGTAAGAAGGACAGGATGGATAATTTTATGAAGCATCAGGGTGAATAGGAAGCACAGGTCCACAGCACTACTTAACCTCAACATACCTTCAAAACTGACACAAAAGCCCTTCCTTCTGGAAATTTGCCATGAAGGTTGTACTGTAAAACACTCCCATTGTTTTGATAGAAAGTATTTTATGTAAATGTTTTTCCAGGCCATGTTTCAACAATTGCACAACTGTTAACTATCCCTACACTTTTAAATTATAGTCTGGCCACAGCTCACCAGGCCAGTACACTCTTGAATTGTGGATGATCTAAATATCTTTAATCCCCAACAAAACAAGCTAGAATCCTACATGTCTTAGGTGAAGATAAAACTAAATATTTGTACTTGAGTTGATGTTTGAAGTTAACTTCTGTGGTCAGAGGTATTCTATTCTTATGAATTATCTTAAGCAATTCAATCAAAAGAGACAATTTATAAGAAATAAGGGATTTATGCAGTGGTTCTGTTCTGCTTTATTCTTTGTCTGGAAATTCAGTTTTATATCTGAACGTGTCAAGTACAGAATGCCACTTCATATGTTTATTTCTATAATGCATTCTTGCACTTATGTGGTACTTCACTTAAAAATGCTTTAGCTCTTTCTCTCTCTTTCTCTCTCTTTTTGTCCTAAATCAATAACTTTAATGCCTGTTCCAAATAAGCTAAAATAGTTTCAATAATTTTCAGGCAAATGGCAAACTTTCAGCAGTTAAAAACTTTCTGAAATATTTAAAATCTTTTTGACAGTATATTAAAGTGGGTAAAAGTCTTTATCTAAAGACCCCACTCAACTCTTCATGTACTTAAAATGTTACAGGCAAGTTGAGGAGGCAATTTATTATTGAAACAAGAGACATAAATGAAGAGATCTGAAAGTAAGGTCACCTTTGTGAGGGAATGCCAATGGCATACCCCTTGGGTTCCTTACCTTCTGGTTCTTACTCACCTGTGGTGTAGGACAAAAGTCACTGTGAAATTTCAGAGCAATTGTAAACTTTTCAATTATTTTTTAAAAGTATATTGAGTTGAGTTAACTATTAGTTAACTAATAGTTTACTATTAGCATCCAAAAAATGAAAAAGATTCAAAGCTAAGTCACCTGCCCTATAAAGTATTTAATTAATGATCAGTCAACTGTTCAATGAGTAATATATAGGTAGGACTACCTCAAGTAGTTGGTGATAAAATTCAAAACAAATTTAAAGGAAATTTTGAAATGCTCTTATTTGCTGGGTGGTGGTGGCATACATCTTTAATTCCAGGACTCTGGAGGCAGAGGCAGGTGAATCTCTGAGTTTGAGGCCGACCTGGTCTACAGAGCAAGTTTCAGGTTGCTGGTTCTCTTCAAGACAATTGTGATATAGAAATGAACACTTTCCTATTGTGTTTATTTTCTGCATTTATTTAATATTTTTAAAAATGCTTGAGCATTAATAGTGGATTCATCCTTCTAAGCATGTATTTTTTTCACAAAATAAAAGTGTGTCAGGTTGTAAAGTCATTGTGTGTGAAAAGTGGCTTTCTAGGGATCTTCGGGTCTCTGGGAGGCAGCATCAGTGAGGTGTGACTGTGTGTCTCTGGGAGGCAGCATCAGTGAGGTGTGACTATAATGCTGGGACAGCGTATGTTTACCAGAAGACCATCTCTTTTTCTATTATAACAGCAAGTGTTTGGGGCATTTTTCTTAGGTGCCATTTCTAAAAAGTAAAAATTCTAAAAATAGTCAAGAGGGCAAGGAATTTTGTAAATCAATGCTTTCCCAAGCCTTCCTGGAGAGGTGGGTTAGAGTTTTCTTACCTGCAGACCATAGAACCCATTTCCCCAAGTGATCTGAGAGAAAAGGAAGAAGTTTGAGGATTTGGCATCAAGAGAGCTGAAATTAGTGGCTGATCTCAGTCTAGGATATTCTGGGTGTCTCTGGTCTCTCTTCCCAATGTTGGTCCCCCTCATACAGAGTTTCCTTGTTTGCGAGATGAAGATTACAAACAACCTCAGTTGTTCTTGGATTCTCTGATGAAAAAAGACTGTTCATCTTTCTTAATACCCAGCTTCCCAGAAAGCCTCCAGCAAAAGTCTTTATTTTTGTGTATGAGACGGGGATATGCACAGAAATTTTGAGACAAGCTCACTTTATAATCCAGGCTGGCCTTGAACTCACAGTGATTTTCTTGTCTCAGTCACATAGAACAAAACTTTAATTTAAAAAAAAAATTGTATTGCATTTTATGTATTTGTTTTGTGTGTATGTGTTTATTTGTGTGGGTGTGTGCATGTCACAGTGCACATGTAATGGTCAGAGGACAACCTTCAGAAGTTGGTTTCTGACATCGTTTTTCGTGCCATTTTTGCATATGAACTGAAAAAATGATCCCTCAAGGGAATGAATATGTCTGCCTGTCAGGATTTACTCAGCCTCAGCTGTCCATCTAAGACCCGGTGGTTAATCTTTTTACACGGATCTAGAACGTTCAACTTCATCTTTTAAAGAATAAACTACCTTCACATGGTGGCCCAGCCTAGAAGCTTCACATGACAAAGTGCATGTCTTTACATGAGCCACCTTAGACTGGTTTTAGAAACACAGTTAACGGGAGTTTGTTTTTCTGTCTATTCTAACATTTAGCATGGCTATGTCTTATTCATGACAAAACAAAAAATTTCAATTTTTTCAGGAGAACAGTCATCAGTTCCATGTCTATCTTACCCATGGTACTTACAAGAAAAAAAAAATTATTGAGAAAAAAGTTCTTGTTGGCACTAGCCTGAGGGATACAGGGATCTAAAATTGTTTATACAGGATATAAAATTGTTAAACATCTATGTGGAAAGAGGTCAAGATGATCATGAGAAAATGGGTGATGCTTTATGATTCATAAGCCAGAAGTCAGACCATGATGTGAAAGATGAAGAGCACCCCACCCATTATATAAGCTGGTATCACAAAGTTCTCAAGATAGAAAAAATGTATAACTATTTATATTAAGTGAGATTTAGTTAGATGGCTACAATGGCTCAGGATTTGGTGTCCATTAGAGGAAGAGGCTACCAGGTCATGCCTTCATGTGAAACTGTTTGTAAGTTTCTTTATTTCTGCCAACATTTCAAAGACATGATTGAGCCATGTTCTGGGGAAGACTCAGTTAGAACTCAGTGTTGGCAGTTAGAGAGATGCCTCGATTGTTAAGAGCACTGGCTGCTCTTCTAGAGAACCTGTCTTCAGCTCCCAGCACTCTCGTGGCTATAACAATCACCTGTAACTTCAGTTCCAGAGGATCTGAAATGGCCTTCTGGCCTTGAAGGCCCGGCATGCACATGGTACACAAACAAATATGCAGGGAAAACACCCGTAGACATAAAAGTGAATAAATAAACAAGAAAACAGACAAAAAAACACTGTTCAAAATTACTAACTAGTTGGGAAAAATAGTCAAAGTAATAAAAAAAAAATCTAATGCACAGGCAAAATTTACTTATCTAAAAACTCATGAAGAGAACACCTGGAACAAAGGAAGGTTATACGTGATTAAAAACATAATGTGACTTGTGGCTTCCTCAGGGACCTCCCAAGTGCTTTACGGGCACCACTTTCTTTGAGAGGCTTGTAACAGACTCATTCACTTGTTTGCATAGTGAATTGCCAAGTCTTTTGAAATGCTGTGGATTTTTTTTTTTTTTTTTTTTTTTTTTTAGCAATTTGTGGTGATGTGGAGGGGTTTGAGTGCACAGTGCCAGGATGGTAGTGACAGGGTGAAGGGGCTTCCCACAGGGAAGTCTAAGGACAAGTTCTTCCTTTCCACCCAGAGGTTCAGGCTTCTCAAGCATCTCATTCCTTTGGCCCAGTTTCTTCTAAGCCGCCTGAGACCCCTGATACCTCAGTGTTCTCTTTATTCACTGACTGCTTTTCCTGAAAATGTCCTTAACTTTGCCTCTCACCTTAGGACTGGTGAGCACTTGGCTCAGCGTAATCTGGATATAAAGCTACGAAAAGGCCTTGCAATCTTTAGCAGTGTACTTGTGAATAATTATGTTGATGAGGGAAATAAATTGAGCTTTCCCCAGCCAACCGTAGTTTTCTCGAATGTTTCTCCTGAGCTCTTTGTGAGCGCCTGGTAAATCTACCAGAGGTTATGTAGACTTCTTCCGCTTCACGTTCCTGCTCATAACTACCTGTGTGAGTCACACATAGGCTCTGTGGCTCAAAACCCACTAACCTTGCACAGGGATCTTCCTGGCTTTTTCTGATAGAATCTAGGACCTGTCTTCTTTGGGAGTATTCTCAGGCTGCAGTGTCAAAGTGCAGGCCTGGAGGCAGAGGGATGGACATACATGCATAAAGAATAAGCAGCCGGACATGGAGCACGTGGGGTCCCTTGGATATGCAGACTTGCCCAAGGGAATCATCTGTCCAGGTCATTTCTAGCTCTATCATTCTGAGTCTGTGAATTTCTCAACATCTGACTGGTCATTTTCATCTTCCTTAGAGAATCAGCTGGTAATGCCTAGAGCAATGAGGGACCAGATCTTCCTGGTCTGTCTTATACCTGAACATCATAGCTGGGGTTTACAGTTAGAATCCCTGACAGTATTCAACATGGCAGTATGTAAGATATGAGAATGAGCCGGGTGATTGCTTTCTGAGCAATGTGAGCCTGAAGCTACCCTAAAGCGTCTTATACTGATATCTTCCTCTGGTTTAAATTCTGCTGGTGGTAAGGAGAAGCTACTAGGCATGATCAACAAATAAAGGGGAGCAATTGTTCTAGAGATCCTAGGACCAATGTAGGATTCCCAAGAGCCACTACAAAGAAAATTTGAATTGCTTTTATGTTCTGTCTTGGTTTCTTTGCTCCTTCCATACAACCACCACAGAGCAGGAAACTGCCGTACACTGGTCACGCTTTTCTCACAGTTTGGAAGACTGAGCAGTCTAATGCCCTAGCACTGGGATACTCAATGTGTTTCAGGAGCCCACTTCCTTGTGATGGTGTCTCACCGGCAGGAAGGTAGGAAAGCTCTCACTAGTCATAAGGATACAAATCTCATCCAGCCAAAGGCTGGCTTTCTTACATGCTCCCATTGGTGACTGGGATTTTAGCATAGGAGTTTCAGAGAGCAAAGACATTCAGCCTGTATCATAGACTACTATGGGAACACTACTCAAGGAAAGAGTTTGGAAAGTAGAAGTTTCCAAAAGCTTCTTAGGGCAGGAAATGCCTGATTGACATTTGTGTGAAACTGGTTACTGAAGATGAAGATGTCTGCTGGCATTTTGCATGAAGTAACACTGTCCTCTAAGTGGCATAAACTCTGCATTCTTTTGTTTTGTTATTGACATTGCTTTTTTTTTTTTTTACATTTGCCCTCCTCTCATAAAGTTTAAGAAAATAAATTTAATGTGTGAAATTATATTGAAGTCTAAAATTATTAGCAGTAAGATGGAAAATTTATCAAATGGGCTTTTTCTCAAACTAGAAGAATTGTTAGCATTGCATTTGAGAAAAGGTAGCACACACAAAGATTTCAGCTTCCTGAGATGTATTTTCAGGGTTACGGAGCCACAAAGAGTCACTGGAAAGTCTCTGCCAAAAGAGAATAATCAGGGCCACTCCACCCCCTCTCTGAGCATACCCTTTTGAGGGTACCACAGTTATCTCAGGGGGAGCTTAGAGCACTCCCACAACTGTGGTCAGCCACTCAAGGAAGCATCTCTCTAGAGATGTGTCTGTCCTCCAAGGACGCCATTTTATGACATTTCCATATTTTTGTTAGGCACTGGAAGGACAGCTCAGAAAAAATAAAATTTTGTACTTGGAACTACTTGCTCCTGGCCATTCTTATAAATAGCATATTGAAAATAAACAAATGCAAAAAAGCCAAATGAGTAAAATCCATTTGTCGCTCTCAATGGCCCCTCTTCCTCTGGGATGATGAAAACACTTTGTTTTCTTATGAAGGTCAAGGTAGGTAAAGGTCATCCAAGATGTGCCATCTAAGATCAATATTCATCTCCCCGGACCCCACTTCAAAGCACAGAGAAGTGTTAGAAAAAGAGAAACACTAGAGAACTACATTAAATGACAAGTCTCCAAATGTTGCCTTGTTTGAATGTTCATTTAGTCAACCAATATTTAATGGGCTTTTTCGCTCAATGACAGAAAGATGTGAAGATAAGTGGGCATCAGAGCCTGCTTTTACGCAAGAGAAAACATGTTGATAAACAAAAGTTAAAAGTAAAAAACCAAAGGAGTCTGAGCAAATGTAGAGGCGCAGGGGGAAGTTGGAAGGAAGAAAGATTATTTCCAGCTAAGGGAATTAGTGAAGAGTTGAGGAGGCTGCAGATGGGGAGGGCAGGTGATAGGATGGGGCACACGGGGCCAGCAAGGACAGAGAAAGTGTGGGAAATGGTGATCAGAAGACGTTGTGGTTTCATAAAGCCTGAGATGAGGTGGTCCAAGCGGCAGGAGATGATGCTGGGTGAGCAGGTCTATTCGGTCTAAAGAGAAGCTTGGTTAAGGGTTTTATTAGGGCTGGATGGCAGAGAGTTTGTACAAACAACTGCCAGGAAACTGTCATGAGTCTTAGTGGTTAGTTTGTATGTGTTTAATCAGGTTGATTGAAAGTCCAAAAGATGCAGGAGTGGAAATATTTGAAAGAGACTTTTATGCCATCAAAATATGGAGAGTAAACCAGGAAGTGGTGGCTCATGCCTTTAATCCCAGCACTGAGGAGGCAGAGGCAGGTGGGATCTCTATAAATTGGGGGCCAGCCTGTGTAGTGAATTTATGTTGTTACATTGTAAACAATTGCCCCGCCTGCTGGTTTAATAAAAGCTCTGATTCGCCAAAGGCAGACAGGAAGTGTGGGCGGGGCTACCAGACTAAGAAAACTCTGGGAACAGGAAGAACAGAGCAGAAATGCCAGAGAGTTGCCAGAGAAGCCAGAAGATGCCTAGGACAAGTCTGCTGCTCTAAGAAAAGGTACTTAGCCGCCTGGCTGAACAGGATAAGATTCATAGGTTAGATTAAGAGCAAGAGCTAACAAGTTAAATGCCTGGGCCCCAGATCAATCAGTGAACGATAATGTAAGCATCTGTGTGTCTCTGTGGGTCTAAAAGTCCAAGCCACAAGGATAGGCTGGAAAGTCTGGGCCAGAAACCTCATACAACAAGGCCTATAGAATGTTTAGCACAGCAAAGTCTACACAGAGAAAAAAAATGGAAAGTGTAGTAATTGTGTTAATGTATAGTAAATTTAAGATGTATTCAGATTCTAGTGATAATTTTTTAAACGTACTAAAAAATGTAACATGTCAATACTCTGATTCTATGAACTATTGGGATGGATAGTTATAGGTTAAAGTGATGTAATATAGTTAAGTTTTAAATATTAAATCAATAGTATAGTACATGCTGTTTAGCCATGTCGCCCAAACTGTAGAGATTTTGGGGAACATCTTCATTTTATTTTTGTGTGAATGCACTTGAGGATAGTGGGTATGAATCACTAGCAACTGATTGTATAAAAAGATTAATATTTATTAGGGGGTTTCTATGAAACACTCACTGATCCAAAGATTGAACAAGATTGGGCAAATCTTGGAAAGTTGGACTGGTCCACGTGGCGGCAGCGGTGGGTCTGGTCCTCACTCTCTCCAAGAGTGTGAGGAACAAACAGGAACAGAGATAGTGTGCACCCGGTCTTAGATTGGCCTGGCAGTGAATAATGCCTGATTCTCCCTAAACTTGTGTGTGTGGTGTGTGTTTGTGTGTGGTTTATGTATACTAGAGACTGTACCCAGACTTACACATGCTAGATGAGCACTTGCTTGGTGAACTCCATCCCCTACCAATCTCAGGAAGACCTGACAATCTACTTTAGGATAATGGGTAGAAATGAAGAGGTAGATATGACAAATGGTCATGAGAAAAAATCTGCACTGCTTAGTAATTTAGATGCAGTCAATGAGGAAGAGGTGAAGGAACCCAACATGTTGCTATAGTGCAGGACCTTACTATTATGCTGGCAGCTGTTAAAAGAAATAAGAGGAATAGATTGTGACCAAATCAGAATTTGTTGTGTAAGTGCTGAGGTTGAGGCTTTATGAGACTTCTGTAATGCAGGACAGACATGTTGAAGGGCTGGAACAGGAGATTCAGGATCAGATTGGTCCCAGAGGTGTTGGCTAGAGGTTTCATATTGTGAGCCAAAAGCATAAAAAAGAGGACTCAGATAGATCCTTGGGAAGGGGCATATTCATAAGTGATGGGAACTAAAGAGACTCAAGACACTATCAGAAAACTAAGAAAAATTGATAAAATACATTATCTGAGTCTGAGAATGATCTTGTTACTACTATCATCACGTAGTTTCTAAACAGATATTAATGAAAAAAATGCATAGCCAACAGTTGTTGGGGTCTACAGGGAAGGTCAAGAGTCAAATGGGAGAAAATTCCAATGCATTTGGCCATGAGGAAGTCATTGGCGACCTTTGGGTCTGTTGAGTCTCATTGGAGTGACAGGGGCAGAAGCCAGATTGTAAGGAGGGAAGGGCCAAGTAGGGGGTCCGGAAGTGACCTCCTGTTTCAAGAGCCATGAAAATAGAGAGGATGCTAGCTGGTCAGGGAGATGGAACAGTGCTGAGAAAACATTCTTTTGAAGAGGTCACCCTGAAGCACTGTAAAGAGTGTGGAGAAAAGATGTACAGATGTAGAGCCTGATGACTGGAGGAGTCAGCGGCGGAAGTCAAATTAGGGTGAGGAAGGAGTGAGGAAGTCAGAGGTACACACTGGAAGTTGAAGCTTGCAAATGGAGGATGAACAGGAAGAGGTGCAATTAGATACAAAGAAGAGAAAGAAAGGAGACTGACTTAAGTGGCGAGGACATCTGCAAGCCAGACTGGGGTTGAATCTTCAAGAAAAGTAAGGAGGTTGGCAGTTTTTAGTGGAGTAAGTAGCTAGAGATGGCACTTAGACTGAGCAAGAGACTACCCACCCAGCCTCAACAGCTCTTTGTCATGGACTCTGGGAAGGGACAAGTTCTTGCTGAATTTAGACTGGCCTCTGTCTATGATTGGCAGTACAGAGAACTCCATTCCTAATCAAGAGCCAAAGAAAAAACACGTTTTCTGTTACCTTACTTTGAGTATCATCGAACAGCTAAGACTGGCCTCGAATTCACTCTGGATGGGTTTGTTAATGAGTCACATCCAAGAATGACTTTCATCTTCTGCCTGTATCACCCCCACAACCTATGTGCTAGGACCACAGAACTGTGTCAACCCATCTATATTGTTTTAAAAATTCTTCTATTTTTAGTTGGTGTATTAGATAATAGGCCTCATTATGAAATTCTGACACATGTATATCATTAGGATTTGTTTCTTTTTACATGTCATCTATTCCTCTTGCTACCTTTTCCCACAACTCCCTCTTCCTGCTTGTCCCATCATCTGTGAGCATTTGCTATACTTGTGCTCTACTAATTGAACTGAGTGAACACCTAAAGCCTGAACAAACTGGTGGCTCTGAGAGTGAGTGACTGCCATAGGTGCCAGACCAAATTTGTTCCATTATTTTCTCCTGGCATTGAAAATAATGTCCTTGCTGAATAACGAGCATTTGAAAGCAACCAACCAACAAACAAGCCAAGGCTACATCTTGGTTTCATGTGGAGTCGGCTTTGGGAGTCAGATGGTTCTCGTCTGATGACTCTTGACTAGTCAGCTGTGTGACATAATTTTCCCAAGCCTTCTAATTTTTTTTTAGAGATACAAAAAGAAGTTTTACATTTTTTTTTCCCAAAGGCAGCTTAAAAGTTGCCTCCTCATAGAATGACTACGAGAACTAAATTAAAGCCAAATGCTCAACATGGGGCAGGGCACACAGTAGTTGCTCAATTGATGGGAACTTTATTCCACAGATAACTCTCAAATTCCACTTTGATGGGGTTTGATTCATCTTTTGAATGAATTCTGCATGTGTTTGGCTTGGTGAGGTATTTCTGTTGTAAGCTAATGACTCTAAAGAAGAGGAAATCCTTAACATGTGTATGAGGAAATGCAAACCTTGACCCCATTTTCTTGAAAGTGAAAACTTACCAGTTAGTGGAGGTTAGTCATTGGAGGCTGAGGTTTATGATTCTCTTACTTAGGGATAAATCACTTCTATGTCCTTTCCACATTTTCTTGACTCAATCTCTGCATTAGAAGAGGGAACCATGGATTGTTAAAGTGTTAGAATTGGTTTGCCAAGAGCAATTTAACCAGACCTATATTGGCCTCTGACAATGTTGCCACAGTGACCATGTCTGGTTCCTGGTTCCTCCCTAGATGCCTAGTGCCTGGGACACAGTAGACACTCTATATATGACATAAGTGAACCAGTGAGCTATCTGTGACCAAAGTGAAAGTCAAGTAAGATGGCGATGTACAGAGAACACACACACACACATACAGGGGAGGGGTGGTTGCCACCCAAGTTCACAGGGCTTTGTTTTTAGCTTAGTTACATACAATTGCTTTTAGAAAAATGAATGACTTAGGACATTTATAATTCTGTCTAGTTTATGCTTAAGGAAGAGAAAGCCAATATGCTCAATGCCAGGAGCAGAATCCAAAGAAATCCCTAGAAACAACCGCAAAACTTAGGTGTAATCTTAGGTGTAATTAGATTTATTAAATTTGAATCATTTCACCCATTTCATCACATCTCAGAAGTAAGAAAAGAAGCTACTTTCTTTGTCTTCCAGCCTGGTTTCCTGGGTACACTGACTAGGGGCATGCCTACCTCACAGGGCTCTGAGGATGAAATGCAGTGGGTTGATACAGGAGAGCAATGCGCATCTCTCAGAAAGGGAAGCACTTAGCTCTTCTTTTGCCAGAAGATTTGCCCTAGGTTTGAAATGAGGGGCCACCTTTGATGAGATTAAATTGTAGATAAAATATAAAGAATATTTAAATATGAAAAGTCAGTAATACAAACATGTAGCAGGAGCTGTGTTCCAGGAGGGGACATTTTAGCTGACAGAGAGTGCAGTAATGTCTAGAGGGAATATATCCAGAATATCAGCAAAGAATCCCATTGATGTGACTGGCAGGAGACCAACTGAGCTTTTACCTCAAAAGAAGACAATGGCAACCTGCAGCTACCATGAGGAAAATGGCAAGCCAGGTGATGTTCCCCAAAGGCCTATGAGGTGAGGAAAAGCAGCAAGGAACAGGGATGCTCAAATTGAAGCCATCATTAAGTGCTTAACAGGGTCACTCTGTATGTGAAGGGAAGTGGGCTTGCTCTGGGATGTGTCAGAGAATGGGATGAGGCTCGGTGGAGGTCAGGGCTGCAGCTTTCAGCTTGACCTCAGTCAGCACATTTGCAGCACAAGTTAGTTATCTGAATGTGGAATGAGCTGTCTGCTGAAGGGCTGAGTTCTCAGTTCTGAGTGATCTGAAGCCAAGTACTGGGGTACTACAGTGCCTTGGCATTTGTATTTAGAGACATAGCTTAAGAATCAGGAAGGATTCTGGACCATACATCAAACATGGACCTTCCTAACTCCCCTACTCTGGGATCTCCCTTCCTTCCTAACACAGAGTTAGCAAAATACCTTTGCTTCAAGGCAAAAGGTAGAGGTGCATTTCAGCTTAAAGGCAGACAGTAAAATTTAACTCAGAATACCCCTGAGCTTCTCGGCACAGTATGTTTATTTGCTTTATTCTGTTTTAAAGGAGCTGTTAGCTGACTTTCATTCTTAGCCTTAATCAGATTCTCTGATTAAGAATTCTTCAAACACACCACAAAGTAAGCAGTCTTTCCTCTCACATCTGGCAGTTTTTTGTAAAAAGAGCAATGTGCTCAAGGCAGGGCTCAAAATAGAAACTATATTTTCAACTTTTGAATCCCTGAGCTATCTCTGTGAGAGCCTCTTGCTCTGAACTTCCAAGCCTTGGTGGGTATTCACTTTTCCAGCCCTCGGGCCTTCCCATTTAGACTGGCAGCTCTGTTTGGCTGGCTGGTTTTAGAAAGGTTAGGGGATGCAAGGGAAATCTTGGAGTGTGAATAGTCACAGAAGGCCAAAATGCAAAGATGCAGCCTTGGGATGTACATTATTCTTATTTGATGAGACAATGCGGGAGAAAGCAGACAGATTAGATCTTGGCCTAAGACCAGTCTGCCCTAGATGGCAAACCGGCAGTGGAAGCACAAGAGAGTCGGGCCACCAGCCAACGTTGCATACATTCACACATCAATGCGTTTTATTTACTGATGGAAATTAAGGACATGAGATTTGGTCAACTAGGCAGACAGAAACACGATGTTTGATTTTGGAGAAAATCTTGTTAAAGTCTTCCGTGTTCTCTTCAGATTCCTGACTTTGTTCTTGAGAAACTCATAATTAAGCTGGAGATTTCATATGCCAAGCAGAAGGCAGGGTAAGAGAATCCAATTTGCAGCAAAGACTCATTTACATTATTAGTTATCATATGAGCAGATAAAAGAAGGGTGAAGGGAACTGGGTCTTTGGTAGCTCTGCAGATTGTCACCAAGGGACATTGACCTCATGCTGATGACGGTACTGCATTCTTCACTGTGGACACCCAGAGCTGTTGAAAAGAATTGAGATGCTTGTCAACAGAATGGAAAGCTGGACTCCATCAAAACAATTTTAGCCTGTGAGACTAATGACCTTTCACAGCCATTTGTTTTAGTCTGGATCTAAATGAGAAAATTGTTTTTGATAACAGCGACTGGGCCTTCCTTACTCAAGCATCTATTGGGAAAAGAAAGCAGCACAATTGTTAATCAAAACATTAAACACACACAGAGACAAAAATACATGCATACATACAGACACACACATGTACACATGAACACACATAGATATAGACACATATACATACACATGCACATAGACAGGACAGGTTAGAAACAGTGACTAATCACCCCAGATATCTCCTGCCAGCATACCTAACAAAAAATTAAGAAAAGCACCTTGTAAAATGAGAAAAATTCACATACATTCATATGTTACAATAATAACAGTAATAGCATGCTTGATAAAATGACATTCCTAAATGAGCCTGCATCCATTTTTGTTATTATTTTTCCAGAGCTGTAATTTGAGTTAGCTGATAAACAATCTCTAGAAACAGGCTAGGATCAACCTTATTTCCCACTCAGTTTGTGAAGGGGAAGAAAATTAATGAAAGAAAATAGCATAATGGTTTTGTAAAATGAGTAAAAGGCTTAACAGAGTCCAAAGATCAATTAATTAAAAATACTGGTCACTAGTATTATCGGTGAAGAGTAAATGAATTCTTAGCTTGGAAGTCTCAGAAATTTGCAAATAAAAATTATTAATAAAGACAAAAGATGTTTAAGGGCAAAAGTCACACTAGAGAAAGTAAAAATTACTGGTTGTCATTTACCTAAGAGTCTTTCGATAGGTAGTCTGAAATAATGAACAATTAAAAATATGTGCAGGGACATGGTGGTCTTTCAGTAAAGGTCTGTGTGGGGGAGTATATGAAAAAAGCTGATTATTTATGTAAAATTATTGATAGACATTTTATAAAGCAGCAGGTAATTTACAGACATTGCGGTATGATTTCCCTTCGGCTGCATGTTGGGGTGGAGAATAGAGGTGGTCACTGCATTGTCATAGGGCAATGAAATGTCTGTAAGTTGTGATCTGCTGGCATGTAATAACTCGATCTGCTTCATGCAGACAAAATATATTAAAAGTATGGACGAGTGAAGTTTGTGCCCCAGGGAAAAGCAGAGATAATGCATTGAAATTGTTCAGAGGTAGTTAGATGCCTAATGGTCTAATATGTGAGCTATGTGAGGTCTGAGGTCTGGTTCTCATAAATTCTGGCTAGACTGATCCTATAATTTCAAGCAAAGGATAAAAGCGTTAGCCAGAATCATCAGTGTTCAAGGTCCATGATGCTGGATATTATTCATAGAATGATGATAAAAAGAAGATACACACTTTAACAGGAACATTGCAGAGTATAATTGATGTTCTTTCATATATGCATGTTTGTGTTTGAAAATCACACACCTCCACACACAGAATGAGCTGTTTAATGAAAGAAATTAAGTTGAAATTAACATAAACCTTTACATCTTTGCCATTAGCACGATAGGATTTCTGATAAAATAATGTACTGCCTCAAAATCCATGTTGGGTCTAATTATTTCGACTTCAAACTGACATATCTGTGTTAAAATTGGAGTAGAAAAAAAGTTTGTAATAAAAATTTACCATTGCACATGGAATAATTTAAAATCAATTTGGGTGGCTTCAGGAGTGATTAGAAGCAAAAATTCCCAAGACATTTGGTAGCCTTATAAATGATTTCATAAACCATGTGAAGACTTGCCCACCAGTCACCTGGGTGGAGGGTGTTCTGAAGGGCCATGATAAGACCCCTTTATACAATCTATTTCATTGTCATGGCAGAAGCATTGAGGTTTTAATTTGCAGTTTCTTCTCTTTTTATAATTAGCTCACTTGTGTTTGAGTCTGCAGTATATTTATACAATATTTTCTGCCAGAATCTTTGACAGTATTTTTAAATTCTTTCCCTCTCTGCCTAGGTTAAAACCAGGCACCGCTCTTGTTAGGTTCCCCAAACTAAGCCACCCACACCCACATATAAATAGAGATGTGCATGGGTTCTCCTCCTCCCCTCCTCCCCTCCTCCTCCTCTTCCTCGTCTTCCTCTTATTCCTCTTCCTCCTTCTTCTGTAAAACAAAGTATTCAATTTAAAGTATTTTGGGGGGATCCTGAAAAATCATCTCTATCCCACACACACCTTGTGTAAGAAGCTGGTAAGCACTTGCATTTGTCCCTAGTGACAAGGCTACCATTTTAAATAGCTGTTCCAAAAGGTCCGTATTTACATACACAGTTGTGTAAGGACATAGTCTTCATTAGTATTTTACTTTGAAGTTTTCCAACGGGCCATATTAGAATCTTAGCAGAAGGTTCTTCTAAACTCACTGGGAGATATTTGAATATTCAATTTACAGTTGATTGTACAAGTTTGACTTTTAATATGCCTGAAATACTTAACGCCAAGGGTCTACCCCTTGGAGCAGCACAAAGACCACAGACATTCTTTAATACTACTTATTTATAAGACATAGATGCTATCTCTGGAAAGTACATGGGAGGTGATATTCCTCGTGCATAAAGCAAAGAAGATAACCCAAGTGAAGATTAATCAAATCTCATTCTGTTCATATCTAACCTTTTGTTCAGAACAAACAGAACATTCTTTTATCTATTTACTACTCACCTTGAGGAAATACACTAGGAAATCTCTTTGAGAGAAAAGCAAAAAGAAGGGCCTCAGAAATCACATTCCCTATTCCTACATGCTGATGTCCTAAGAGACTTTGGACAAACGCATATTTTAAAAAACAAAACAAAAAAAAAAAAAATCGGGCAATGGTGACACAAGCCTTTAATCCAACACTTGAGAGGTAGAGGCAGGCAGATCTCCGTGAGTTTAAGGCCAGCCTGGTCTACAGAATAAATTCCAGGACAGCTAAGACTACACTAAGAAACCCTGTCTCAAAAACCCAAACCTAACCTAACCTAACCAAAACAGGCAAACAAATAAACATAGAAGTGAGCGAGTGTATATGGAAGTCAGAGGGCCACTTGAGGAAGCCATTCTTTCATCTCGTGAGAAAGAGACCCAACTTGGCTGCTCAGACTTGGTGATAATCCCCTTTATCCACTGAGGCATCTTGCTGGCCTAGTACATTTCTTTTAAGTGAAAGTGTATGTGTCATTTAAAGACATAGATTCTAGACAATACATTTTGTCTCACTTGAATAATTGTAAAGTAGAAAACGATTCAAGAATTGAACTCTTCTAAGGCTTTCTCTCCTTGCTGTTAAGAAACCATAGCAACATCAAACTACGGCTTTGAGTGGTGTTACTGTGTGTCGGTACTCTTTGTTTTTGCTGGTGACCTTCTGCTGAGCATTTCTGGTGACAAAATGACTCCATGGCACTCTTCCACTACAGACACTTTGGAAGGCTCTGTAGGGGAGATGGTTTTCAACCTTGGATCATGTGCTCTGTCCATTAGGGCAACTTGTAGATTTAGCAGGAAGGGTAGAAGGGCTGGAAATTCGGAATTAGTTTACATTTTCTATCCAAAGTTAGGTAATATGATTACCTTTTGATTATTTCAATTGTAAACATCTCAAGGCAAAACTCAGAATCTGTGCTAGAAAGCACAAGCCAGTTCCCCCCACCACTCCCCCCTCCCCCTTTTCCTTCTCTTCCAAATCTTTTCCAGATTGTTTGCAAAATGAAATTATCTAATTTCACGAGTATTTGTTCTGAGAAAGTATTATACTCTCTGGTAAAAAGTATCCAGAAATCTTTTCAAGGCCTGATATCTTCAAGCAGGATCTATTTTGTCCATGAAATACTAACCTAGATTCAACAGGATCAAGAAATTTCTAGCCCAAACTTCCAACAATATACGTATAAAATATCCAGGAAACTGACACTTTAAACTAGACCTAAGGTTCTTAACTAAGGCCAACGAGTTGAGTTTTGGGGTGACTTCGTTCTAAACCCCAGGTCAATGTATAAAATACTGTGATTCAACAAAATATAGAAAAAAAATGGTTTGAGATTCCTTTAGCACACAGTGTATGCTAGTCATTGCCTTAATTGGTTATTTTTGTTCATAAATTTATACCCCCAAATCAAACTGCAGCAGTTTTTACTGAGGACATGTTAATATCCATCGAGGCACTGTTTCAAAATGTACATCTGTTTGCTTAATTATAATATTTCGGAACTTTTAACTCCTGCCACTATTAAATTTCATTTTTTTTAAAGAAGACTTTAGGAATCAGTGCTGAATTATTAATTTGAACATTATGAACTTTTCATGTTCTAAGTATAGAGGAAGAAATGCTGAGCTAATTAGACTAATTAATCTAGTTGATTACAGTGTATTTATTCGAGGAGAGTTAGTCAAGCAGACCCAAAAGTCTGAAGAGTCTTTGGTAAAGATGAAAATGCAGTGCATGAGGGATTCAGGGCAGAAACGAGCGATTGGATTGGAGACTGACACTTTAGTATGTGTTTTCATTATTGGATAAAGGATCAAGCTTGATCAGCCTAAGTATTTGCATCTGGGCCTGCATTATGTCTCCAGCACCTACAAAGTGTCCCAGCCTACAGCATGTAAAATGTTTTACATGGCAAAACGAAGCCCTGTCTGGGGCAGTTTATGTTCATTTTCTTCAGAATCTTTCTCTCACTGACTTGTTTAAATGGTGCAGGCAAGAAATAAGCTCTCTGCTAAATGCCCCACTCACAACAATGTGAGTGACAGAAGGGCTCACAAAATGGTGTCCCTTTTCTTCTTATGACAAGACCCACACTGAATATGTTTAATTTAAATGTAGTCACTGGCTCTATCCCAGGATAACAGAATAGGATGTGGAATGTGACCAAACCAAATTTCTAAAGGTTTGTATTAAATTAAAGAGTATTCCTTGGAGTTTGTATTTAAAATTTAAAAAATAATCTTGGTGATTTAATGGCAGAATTAGAGAAGATATTGCTTGGCATGGGCGAATGGTGCAGCTTTCTGCTTTAGCCCAATACTTAGCAAACGGATTCTCCAAGCAGGAAATATGTCTAATTTTGTTTTCTCAAAGTGCCTAATGTGGTGTTGACATACTCAAATGTTAAGTAATATATTTCACATGAAAGGAATGTTCCATGCTTTCATGAGGTAGAGCTGAAGAATGGTGATACATGCCCCCAGTTAACAGAAAATAAAGAGGCATAGAATTCACATTCCTAAGTTCATCCCTGCAAAAATCTAGGCAGTCTTGTGTTTAGCACATGTTACACTTACATTCCCTGGATGGTTAGAGCCTGCATCTCTCCTGAAGAACAGAGATCATCCAGTAGTTCCCCACATGGGCCTGCTGTTTTCCCAACAGTGCTCGCTCCCACTCTGGTGTCACATCTCACATTATTGTACTGAGACCATTAAATTTTTGTTTCTTATAAGAAAATTATAATAATTTCAAAATACACAAATAGTATGTTTTAAATGAGTGCCTTATTTGGTACTTGATTATAGTAAGTATATATTATATTTACCAGAGCACTGGCAAACCAAACCTACAGACTGGTCATGTAAGCTGCCTGTTAACATAGGGATTCTGATAACTTCCTCTTCTCTTTAGTTCTCATATAAAACAGTTAAGCCAAAATAATCATCTCAAACAAAAACAATATACCAAAAAAGAGATATGTTGAGATGATTTAGGCAAATAACAGATTCTACTCACAACTCAGATACTGAAAAGTAGTTACTTACCTGTGATTAATTTATTTCTCTACTAGGTCTATTGGCTGATTTGATTTTTGTCAAAGTTAAATTTTGTTCCACGGATTTCATGAAGTGTAGATTTGTTTATAAACTTACTTGACAGATTTAAATTTTAATTCAAATGTGGGAATGTGTACAAAATAAAACTGTTCTGTTTTCAAGTAGCCTGTAGCCTCCAGGGGACGTCAAAATGGAAAGACGTCTTTCCCAGGGTCCTACCTACCATACCATCAGATTTGTCATGGGATATTTAGTAAAGCGCGGCTAACCACTGATCAAATGTCACTAAACCATCAACTGAACCGTACTATGAACATAGCCCTTCAAAATTCAGTAGTGACATCAGCTCATTGAGGCTAGGAGAGAGCCCAAGTGGGTAGTTTTATCAATAAAGTTAAGTCAATGATGATTTCATTTTTACCTGTAAGAAATAAGGGAGGGTTTTGATTGTTTGAGACAAGCAAAAAAACCTTGAGCAGAACACATTCATGGGCCATCAGCATGCTTCAATGAAGACTGACCCTGTATGACTAGAAGGCCACAAGAGCTGTGAGGAAATAGAAACTGGACAAGAGGTATGGAAGGTAAATTCAGGAAGCCAGGTCTCCTTTGACTGTACTTTCTAAGGTACCAACACAAATGAGTTTGCAGGTGGCAGTTCAAAGTAGATGACCATAGCAATGCTGGCCAGAGACACACTGGAGCAGGAATGAATGGCAACTCATGAGATCTAGTTTGCTTCTGCCCCAGGGGTCTCTTAACTGGTAATGTCACATCTCTGGTATTGTTTTCTTCCATGCTGGTTTGTTAATTCTCAAAGTCATGTAATTCTAAAAGTGTTTGCTGCTCATCGAGGAGTAGTTATGTGGAAGAAGTATCAGGCATGCAAGATAATAAGAAACTTGGTAGGGGCTTGAAATTTGAAAATAAAGGATTAATTAAGGCTCTCTTTACAGAAACCATCTTTATATTAACCATAATTCTAAAGTCTACAATGGAGTCTCAATTTTGTTGTTAAGTACTGCTGCCCATTGTTTATAACCTTTCTTAAAATTTTCACATGTGCATTTCCTTAGTGTCTTGTTCCCCGAAGGACAGGGTGACCTAGTCACTAAAAATTCATTGTATTTTCGTTTGTAAGATATTGACCTTCTTAAGATGTTTTGGAAATTCTTCAATGAATACAGATTGTCCTGGGGACCTGCCAAAGCTTAAACATTTCATTTGAAGGGACAGAAAAGAGTCGCTGTCCTGTAGAAGGGTATGGTTGGTAGCCAGCCATCTTAAGATATTCCCACAGGAAACAGTTGTTCAGTGTAAATTTCTAGTTCTGCAGAACATTCCTTCCTCCTTCCTTCCTGCCTCCCATTCTCCTCCCTCTCTCCCCCTCCCTTCCCTCAATCTTTCCCTCCCTCCCCTCCCCTTCCTCCCTACCTCCTTCCCTCCCTTCCTCATTCTCTCTCTCCTTTCTTTCCTACCTTCCTTTCTTAACCAGAGTCTCACTATGTGGCCTTGGTTGGCCTGGAACTTGGAGATGCCAGCCTGCCTCTGCCTCCCATGGGCTGGGATTAAAGGCATCTGCCTCACAGCCAGCTCCTTTCCTTTTTTCTACAAACCCACTATGTAACAACTTATGCAGTATGCCTTGGGGTAGTCAGCTCTGAGCCAAGACAAATTATTTTCCTCACAACTGTTATTTACTATACAAAGAGTCATAGCACTTGTCTGGGATGATACTTGCAAGAATCACAATATTTCTGCTGTGTCTGAAAGGCTTTCCAAGGCAAATGACAAGACTGTCAGCTGACAGCCATTGTCATGGAGCATGTATTTGCAACATGACTAAAAAAATTGATTAACTAGCAAGATTTGTGTCAATTAAGGCCTAGGATCCCTCCCCAGAAAGAATTTGTTATGACCTATTTGGAGAATAATAAATAAGTGACATTTTTAAAAACTAATTTTACTGTTTAATTCAAGGTGACACATATATAGTTATTGATATGATCACTACCATGAAGCAAAGTTTATCTATCACATAAAATTTGCTTCCTTCCCTCTTAGCTCCATTAATTAGTTGATTTGTATACATTCATTCCTAGGAAATTTTCAACATTCAATACTGGTTATAATCCTTGTGTTCTATAGCAGACCTCCAGACTTCTCACCTCTTGTAACTCATTTTTTAAGAGTTGCATATGCTATTCCACTAAAACAAGTGAGGATTTCTTAGATATATACTATATACTATTTATCAAAAAATTATATTGGATGGGATGTGACTCTGTGGATAAAGTGTTTACTTTGCAAGCATGAAGATGTGAGTTTGGATCCTCAGTACTCATGTAAAGATCAATGCAGAGCATACCTGTAAATCCAGCATCAGGAGTGGAGATAGGGAAAGGAGACCTGGTATCTGGGAGCTCACTGGCCAGCCAGCCTTGCTAAATCAGTACCCTCTTAGAGGAGAGCCTGTCTCAAAAAAGTAAGGTGGAGGGCATTGCCTAATTCTTGAACACCCTGTCTAGGAAAACAGAACAGACACCAGTTATTTTAACAGAGAACTCAAGATAATGATTGGTCCAGAGCATGTCAATAGCCTGCAAAATCAACACACAACACAGCACAGCACAGCACAGCACAGCACAGCACAGCACAGCACAGCACAGCACAGCACAGCATAGCACAGCACAGCACAGCACAGCACAGAGAAACAACAATCTACTATCCTCATTAGGGAACAAAATAGAGAGGCTGCACTCAGCAGATTCTAGAGGTCAGAGGTGGAGCCTGGTAGAGTTGAGAGGTAGCCTGCTTTGAAGGTGGCACTCAGTTAGTGATGGCACTGTTACCAGAGGAGCTGGATCTCAAGTCCCTGGGGACTTTTGTGTCATATTTATTTCTTAGCACTCAGTGAACCAGGTGAAGTGACACCAGTTATTTTAACAGAGAACTCAAGATAATGGTTGGTCCAGAGCATGTCAATAGCCTGCAAAATCAACACACAACACAGCACAGCACAGCACAGCACAGCACAGCACAGCACAGCACAGCACAGCACAGCACAGAGAAACAACAATCTACTATCCTCATTAGGGAACAAAATAGAGAGGCTGCACTCAGCAGATTCTAGAGGTCAGAGGTGGAGCCTGGTAGAGTTGAGAGGTAGCCTGCTTTGAAGGTGGCACTCAGTTAGTGATGGCACTGTTACCAGAGGAGCTGGATCTCAAGTCCCTGGGGACTTTTGTGTCATATTTATTTCTTAGCACTCAGTGAACCAGGTGAAGTGGATTCTGGGAATGCTGGGAATGCTGCAAATCAGCTGGAATTTCCAGAGTCAGGTGCTATTACTGGAGCGATTCAGATGGAACATTAGAGGACTAAGAAGAAGGAGTTCTCTATGCTTCTCTTATGTCTTGAACTTTTTATTTGTTTGTTTGTTTGTCTTTACAACCCAATGAAGGTTTCCCTTCTTCCCATCCCTCCAGTCTTGCCCCACCTACTCCTCCTTTCTCTTCAAATACAGGCAGGCATCCCATAGATATCAGCCAGCTGTGGCATCTAAAGTTGCAGTGAGACTAGGCACCTCCTCTTCTATTAAGGCTGAATGAGGAATCTGATAGGAAGAATGGGTCCCAAAAGCAAGCAACAGAGTCAGAGGCAGGCCCTGCTCTCACTGTTGGGAGTCTCACAGGAAGACCAAGTTACACAACTGTAGCATATACGGAGAAAGCCTAGGTCAGCCTAGATCCCTGGCTGTCAGTTCAGTCTCTGTGAGCCTAGCTTAGCTGCTTCTGTGGGTTTTCTTGTGCTGCCCTTGACATCACTGGGTTCTACAATTTTTCCTCTCTCTCTTTCATAGGATTCCCCCAGGTCCACCTAATGTTTGCCTGTGGGTCTCCACATCTCTTTCCATTAGTTTCTGGGTGAAGCCTCTCTGGTGTCAGTTGGGCTAGGCACCACCACCAATCTATGAGTATAACAAAATACCATTAGGGATAATTTCATGGACTTTTTTTGCCATTCACGTCAGGTGTCTTGAACTTCTGGGGAGGTCTCTGGTGGGAGTGCCTAGGTAGAAACCTACGGTAAAGGAGAAATGCAGTTTGTGATGAGTGCCCCAGTTTCTCAGAATCTCAGAGGACAATACTGAAGAGAGTGGGAAGGCAGAGAGACTTTGAATTAGGAAGATCTATGCAGCAACCGTAGCTGGTTACCAAAGGCTGTGTATTAACTAGGAGAGGTTTTTCACCCAGGAGTGAAACAAACCAACAAACAAAACCTCTGGCATTTGCTAATGATTGACAAGACTATCTCCCAAGTAAAAATGATGGAAAAATCCGGGACAACAGAGACCCTCAGCATGGATTTAATAAGCCTTTAGTATGATTACTCCCCGTCTTTCTTGGAATCCAGGAAAGATAATCTAAAGATTATGGTAGCATTAGAAATGAGTATTCATAGAATCTGGAAATAACCATATTTGCAGGGCATGTGGAGCTTCAGCTCATAGTGTATCCCCTCCTTCATGCATAAAGAACCGGTAGTGTGAGAGGAAATACCTTCAGCTGTGTCGCCATCATCTGTGAATCCAGTGAACATCAGAAATCTGAATGGGAACCCCTGTCTCGTCCTTGAGCCATCAGTTCCCCTACACCTTCCCAAAACAATCAGATACTGAAATTCTTGGGCAGCTTATGAGTGTGGAAGGATGTTACGATGAGGCAGGTTCTTCTAATAGATGTAATCTATAGGAGAAGACATTGTAAGCAGCAGAGTGTGCAGGCTTGGATTTCAGTTTTAGGACCACCATATCCATCAAAAACAGGGGAACTATAGATTTGAAGACATGGTAGCTCAAGATCCCAAAAGATGTAAGCAAAACCCTATGTCATGAGAATGCAAGATCTTTGTAAAATGGCAGAAGTGTAGACTGAAAAGAAAGATAGAGGAAAGAAGAGACAAAAATATGGAGAGCAAGCCAGAAACCAACAAGGTTAAAATATGTATAAAGAACAGAATGGCTCCTGTAGAAAATTAGAATGTGACAGAGGAAAGTGTGCATGACTCTTCCTCAGGGCGAAGAAGTATAAAAGGATGGAAGGAAAGGAGGGAGGGAGGAAGGAAGAATACAAAGTGATGCCATGAACCTAGAGTAAGGACGACTGTGTTGTAGAATATTAGTTGAAGATGTGTCGCATTTGTTTATGCGGTGGGACATTTGTTTAATGATGCAAAGCTGTGCTGCATTCTTTTATGTCCCGTTTGTTTGACTCTGTGAAGCTGTGTCCCTGTGCCTGCCTAACACACCTGATTGGGCTAATAAAAAGCTGAACGGCCAATAGCAAGGCAGGAGAAAGGATGGGTGGGGCTGGCGGGCAGAGAGAATAAACAGGAGGAGAAATCCGAGCCGAGCAGTTCAGAGTAAGAAAAGGAGAGAGAGCATCAGGGGTCAGCCACGAACCTACAACAAGCCACAGAGTAAGAAGTGAAGAAAGGTATATAGAGTAAAGATAAAAGCCAGAGGCAAAGGGTAGACAGGATAATTCGAGTTAAGAAAAACTGGCCAGAAACAAGCTAAGCCTAGACCGAGCATTCATAAGAAAGACTAAGACACCACTTTGTGTGATTTATTTGGGAGATGGCTGGCAGGCCCCCCAAAGAGGAAAGAGTGAGGGTTTTTTTTTAAAAGCAAATCAATTATTAGTAATTAATTGGCAATAAAAATAATTGATGGTTATGAATAATTTTTTTAAGACAGTGTTTCTCTGTGTAGCGTTGGCTATTCTAGAACTTACTCTGTAGACAAGGCTGGCTTCTAACTCAGAGTGTAACTGCCTGCCTCTGCCTCGAGTGCTGAGATTAAAGACCCACACCACCACCACCTGTCAAGTAACTAGTTATTATTAAGAAAAATAAGTGCAAAGAAAAGTAGTAGCTAAGGTGTGTGGGAGGGGAGAACGTCCTAGTTTTCTTGGGCTGAAGTAAAACACAAGGCAGTGGAATTAAGAAGGGGCCAAAAGAGAAGCAAAATTAATAGTCATTTGATAAACTGATTCAATGAGAAAAGACTCCTAAGATTGAAAGTGGAAAAAAGAGACATCACAATAGATGCCACAGAATGGCTAGGGTCAATTATTACCATTAATAAAATTATATGACAAAATATCCGGCCATCTAGAAGACATGGATGAACCCATACATTTAAGCCATTGAAAGGGAATACTGAAGAGAGACAAACTAATAATCCCTGACAAAACAAAAGGAGTAGCAAACCGTAATTAAAAAGAAAATCCAGGAGTCAGGCTTTCACCGGTAAACTCTTCTAAATATTGTATGAAGAATTCCTACTGGTTCTTAAACTTTTCCAGTTTAATGTGCTGCACCTCAACGTTGTGATGTCATCATTGCCCCAGGGACCAAGCCAAACAGCCACACAAGGAGAAAGAACAGCTGGCCAGTCAGTGTTCTAAAGGTGGTAGAGCACAGCCCTACACAGAAGAGTAGCAAATGTAACTCAGTATCACACTGAGAAGGTTTCCCACAGGGGCAGCTGGGTCCACTCTGGAGAGCTGAGACTGCCTGTGAACCAGTGACAGGGATACATCAACATTAGTAGAGTATAGTCTGATTCATGCCTCAGCGGATACGAAGAGAGCATCCTTCCATAGGGAAGACTTTCATAAAGTTTATAGCAACATAATGAGTCCCGTACATGAAAAACACACACGTACCCACAAATGTAACCATAAGAAATGGAAATCCATCTCTTGGGAACAGGGACTGGACATGGATGGCAACAAAATCGAAACTGAGAAAAAGGTTTACCTCAAGTGGCCAGGCCTCCATTCAGGAAAAATAAAAAAAAAAAACCAACACACTGAAAAGGCACCTGCAGAATAGGAGGGAGGACCTGCTGCCAGTGTCCATTCGGGAGACATTTGTATCTGAAATATGTCAGGAATGACAACCTACTATCAGAGAGATGCGCATTCAAATGTGATCCTTGGTAAGAGGACCTAAATAGGTCTGCTTTCTTTCTGCAAAGAAGACACAAATAGCCAAGTTGTATGGAAAAAAAAAATCACAGTGTCACTAATCTTCAGGAGAATGCATACCAAAACTTTAGTGAGATGTCACTGCGAGCCTATTAAAATATCCTCTAAAAACTAAAGAGAGAAGTGCTGGCAGGGTTGTGGGGCAAGGGGAAGTCAGCTGTACCTTCCCATTAACATACCACATTGGTAACCATAGCAATGGTGCAGGCAAGGACCAGGATTCTGATGACTGCTGTACCAGTGTTACCTAGAGAACTCAGGATATGTATGTGTACACACATGCATATACACACATATGGAGACCAGAAGTTGACACCAAGTGTCTTTTTAGAATAAATAAAGAAGTAACTATCAGCTACAATGCTGTTTATCTCAATTATATAATGCTATGCACAATCTTCTATTTGGTGTATCATTGCTATGGAATATTATGCAGCCATCAAAAATGTAATGAGTACATATGTTTGTTGACATAAGAAAATGTTTGGGCCATCTTTACAAAGCAGGTAAATGCTGCAGGCACCAAATTGTTGTAATGACAATTCAAATTTAAATGTGTATGAGAAAAATCTTAAGAGGTAAACACAAAATACTGGCTAGGTGCTTTTTGAGTAGAAAATTATGTGAAATGTTTTCTCTTAGCGTTCCCAAGTTTTCTAAATGAACCTGCATGGTGTGAGTAATTACTGCATTTCCCTAGTGATTCAAAATGAAATCATTTCCACAAGAAGCAAGAATGCAGTAAAAACACATTTTAGTCCCTGCCACACAAATGCCAGTGTGGTGGAGAGATAGACCAAAGGCCCTGGAGCCAGATGGGCTGGGATCCTCCCAGACCCTGCTGCTCACAGAGCTGTTACCTCAGGCAGCTCATTTAGCATCTCTGATGCTGAGTCTGTACATTGCTTAGAGGATTAGCAAGCATGTAAATCTTCTAACCTCATCTCCAGCACACACTTAGACTCAGCAAAGGGTTAATCCCATTGTCACTGCTCTTGTCAAAGCCAAGGAAATTGGTTTAGAGATGAAAGACAGACTTGGCTTGCTTAAAAGTGTGGATTTTAAAGAATGTTTTGTGTATAGTGTATCGTCTTGCACAGCACAGATTTGATCCATGATTTCACCCCCAGAGAGCGGTGCGTCGCAATTATGAGGAGCCCTCATGCCCTTCTGGGGGCCGAAGAGGTGAGTCCGTCACTTGCAGTGTTCACAAGAGATGTGCTACGCAGCAGTTGCTCTGCAGAGAAGTGGTAGTTGGGATTAGTTTCCTTGCTCCCTGGTCCTTCCAATTAGGCTTTTCCAAATGTTCTTCCCCATATGGCCTGGGTTCAGTAAAGCACTGATCACCCGATGTTTTCAACTAGGCAAACACTGTACCGACCTCTCTCCATTGTCAACTTGCCACTGCAAGAAATCTCTCTTTTAGTAGGACAACAATGTACACGTGATCTTAGTCCTTCCTAAGGATGAAGAGTCTATACTTAATGCAAGCCATCCAAAAGAAAAGAGTTTAAATTTGAACTTTAGTCCATACAATCTCAAAATCTGTGCTGGATGCCAGCTTTTCTGCTTTCTATCTGTTCCAACCAGGAAGACGTGTGTGTGTGTGTGTGTGTGTGTGTGTGTGTGTGTGTGTGTGTGTGTGTGTGTGTGTGTGTGTATCTCATCAGTTGCTACCTATCTTCTGGATTTTGTTTATACCTCTAAAGAATGCCATGGCATGAGAAACTTGACTTTGAGGAACTTTAGGCAATACTTTGGAGAAGGGCGCTCTGCTCAGCAGAGTCTGCTTTCTTAACTGCCATTATTAGCCTTCCGGCATTTCCTGTTTGCAGGGTGTGAAGGCAGGGCTTCTGGTGCACAGCAGGTAACCAACAAATGTTGATGGGAATTACCATAACCCATCATAACCACTGAGTGTCCTTGAGAACACGCAAATGAAAATGATCACTTTTTAATCTGTGAAGTTTTCAACAGCAAATCTGTAAGCAATTTAGGTTTAAATTTTAACTCTTGGCCCTGGAGAGGTTTCTAGGTACAGAGATGCAATGCCTCACTGGTGATTTGACACAGGATTTGGGGCAAGTGCTCAGTTGATTGTATGCATCAGCATGTGCGTAAGATACAGTTGTGTCTACCAGCAGGTTCCATCATTCATAGTGACATGTGCCTTCTTTGAAATCACTGTGCAGGGGCTGGGGATGTGACTCAGTTGGTAGAATGCTTGCATGGCCCTGACTCCCACCCCAGTATTGCATAAGCCCGGAGTGGTGACACATGCCTGGAATCCCAGTACTTGGGAGATGGAGATGAGATGATCAGCTGTTCAAGGTCATCTTCACCTTCATAGCTCAAGGCTACATGAGATCTTGTCTCAATATGAATAAATAAGTAAAACTACCATGGTTTTGCTTTCAATTGTTAACATCTTTCAATTGTTATCTCCTTCCTATTTCATATGAGGCTTGAATGGAAATTCCCCTATTTTTTATTTGACAAAGTTACATATATTGATAGCTTGCAGCATGATGTTCTGAAATCCATATACCTTGTGGGATGGTCAAACATGTCCCGCCTCTCCTGTGGGTTACTGTTTGTGGTCAGAACACTTCATTTCTACCCTCTTGGAATCACTCATGGATACAACACACGGCCATTAATGCAGTCCCCATGTTGTACAGCTGGTCTTTTGAATTTACTTCTTCTGCCTGTTCATTTGCTGTCGACATCATGTGACCTTGGACTCACCCTGGGCCAAGCTGTGCCCTTGAACAATGCCTGTTGTGTGCTACCCAAAGCAACAAAGGACAGAAAGGAAAAAGCAACAAAACCAGACAGAACCAAAACCTGCCAGACTCCCAGCTCTGCATCACGAGCTGAGTCCTTCAGTATTTGCCTCCGAGAGAAGAGATGGCTAGCATATTTTCTTAGCTCAGGATGTTATCACGGGAAAATGAATTCAGGAGGAGTGTCTGTTTATTGCACAAGTGTGTAAGCCTGTGTGTGTCTTACTTATTCATATACCTATGCTTGCATGTCTGTTAGAATGCGTGTGTGTGTGTGTGTGTGTGTGTGTGTGTGTGTGTGTGTGTGTATGTGCGTGTGTGTGCATGTTTCTGTCTGCCTGTGAATGTGTGTGTGCCTATGCTTATGGGTACCTGTGTATGTGTGTATATGTGTACATATGCATGCTTCCATGTGTATATACATGCCTGTGTAGGTATACATGCCTGGGGGTATGAGTGTCTGTGTGTGCATATGAATGTCTTTGGGGGGGGGTGTGCATGCCTCTGTGAGTGTGTGAATTCCTATGTCTGTATATTCGTACATCCAAGTGTGGGTGTGTGCATGTCTCTGTGTGTGCATACTTGTGTCTTTAGAGCCAATTGCCTATGGTAAACATTCTGTTTTTGAAAACTGCCACCTTCCCTTATTCAGCTTCATGATTTCTCTTTAAATAAATTTAAAGAACAATGAAAGACAGACATGAGATCTAAAAAAAAGTCAAGGGTAGGCAGCTGTCATTTGGGAGGAGCATGCATACCTGATTGATGTTGGAAAACTGCTCCTTTTACTGAAGCTCACAGTATTCTTCACATTGGCCAATGTGTCCTGATTTACAGAGCACTTTTGTTTGCATAAATAAAACACTAAAAAAAATGCTGCTGAGTTCTTCCACGGAGGAGGTGCATACCTGTAACGTGAGCTGGTGTTTTCATGCTGTTTTTATTCAAGGCAAAACGTAAACTGGGGAAGGAAAAACAGAAAGTGATAAGTAGCATGGCTGCATTTTCCAAGAACATATGGTGGGTGTTTAAAATGAGGCATGTCAGCTATTAATTCCCCAGGTGCTTGCCTTAGCCTTGATAATAAGGTTGCTCAGCTCAGGGATTTCCCATCTCTTGATATTTTGGTCCTTTGGAAAATATGAGAGCACCTCTTCTCCCCTGAGCACATGTCAACAGAACATCTGAAAAGTGTTTTGCTGTGATTGGCACCAGGAAGACTGGGAGAACTGGTCTGATGGGCGTGGCTGCCCCCCTCGTCTGGCTGCCATTTTCTCACTCCAGTTCCCCCTCCCCCAGAAAGCCAGAGTCAGGGAAGATGGTTCTGTTCCCAACCAAATGAGCCATGTCCATGAGTTTATCAGGAGGACCGGGCTTCTCACATGCCTGTCTGCCCTTGATCTGGTGAGGGCCCCACATAGGCCAACGCCACAGACTTCAAAACCCAGGAAGTGTCAGCAGAGTGGAGTGTCAGCTTTCCTTCCAATTTCAATGAGGTTAAACGCCTTCCATTTGGGAAACCACTCTTTTAGAGTCTGGTTTTCTCATTGAAATGTTTACATAGCATGCCAGAGCTCAGGGATAATTTAGAAATTGAGAGTGGACTTTTTGGGATATTGGTAATATATACACAAATGGCTTCGGTTTCAGAATGTAAACAATTTGATTTTTCAGAATATGACACTCCCTCCCCCCAAAAAGGGTACAAATGGGATAGCAGACTTCATTGAGGTCAGTCTCTGCAGCAGCTTGAAATGTACAGGAAGTGAGAAGGATAAAAATTCAGAAATCAAGTTTTTAAGATTTAAGTGTGATATTTGGTGTCCTAAAGTAGAGTTCTAGATTTTGCTTCAAGCTTATGTGGCATTTTCTGAATTTACCAAAAAAACATGTATTACACAGTGCCTAGCAATCTGACAAGAATCCATTTTATCTGGAATTTTGGTGATAATTGAAATTTATAAAGTTGATAACAGATGTAGAAAGTCTTTCACAATGTTAGGTTTGGGAAACAGAGTAGAAAATCGAAGTGAAATTTTTGTTGAATTAGGCATCTAATTCATATGTCATCTAATTTATGTCATTTTAAATTCTAGAAACTAGCCCTAGGGAAAGCTCAGTCAGTAACATGCTTGCTGGCTGAGCATGGTGACGTGAATTTGTACTTCAGAACCTGCATGTATGCACACACACACACACACACACACACACACACACACACACACACACGAGGAATTTACATACACATATAAGCTGGGCCTAATGATGGACACTTGTAATCCCAGTGGTGGAGAGACCAACACCCTTGGAGGATAAACCAGGCAGATTACCAGGAACTCAAAGCCAGCTAGCCTTACCTTCACAGCAAGCCCCAGGCTAGTGAGAGATCCTAGCTCAAGAGCAAGGTGGGCAGGAAAGTGGAGAGATGGCTTCAGTTCAAAGTCCCCAGATGACCCGCCATCTACAACTCCAGTTCTACAGGATTCAACACACTCTTCTGACCTCCCCAAGCACCAAACATGATGCACATACATGATGCACATACATATGTGCAGGCACATACTCATATAAATCAAATAAAAATAAATAAATCTGAGAAGCAAACACCGTCATGACAGCCCCTTAGCAACAACACTCAAGGTGGATCTCTGGTCTCTACATAAATGCACACATGTAAACATACACACACCTCAACACACACATACACACACAGAGAGAGGCATATATCAACATACACATGAGCATGCACATTTCAATACATACATATCAACAAACACATACATACTAAATTCTGGCATCCATCCAAAGACAAGGCATCAGTCTTCTTTAAGAATCACAAAGTCGGTTTCAGCAGCCAGAAAGTTACAGTCTTTTCAAATGAAAAACATTGCAGTTTTTGAACAGCAGTGAGACAGGGGCAATCATTTCAATCTGATTGTTTGTGGGTTCCTGGTACAGTTAGTTACTCCTTCATTTATTCAGTCGTCATTCCAATCCTTCTCTTTATGTCTAAATGTTCACCAAGTACAAAGCACCAAGTCTAACCTACCCTTCATGGGTAAGTTATGGATCATAGTTAATAGGGTGAGTAAATAATTTTGAAGAGAGGGAAGCTTTGGATTTAGATAGTCAAGGTATTTTTAAATGAATTTTTTGGACCCCTAAAAAGTTCTTGGAATTAAGTCAAATTTTATGTTTACTCTCCTCCTGTGTTTAAGAATATAGACCCCCCACCCACACACATACAAACGCACATTTTTTTTTATGAGGCAACAAGAATGAAATATAAATCTTTGTTCCCAATGGAAGAATGCCTTTTAACTATTGGGCCATGAGCTACATGAGGTACCAGCCTTGTACCAGGGATATGGAGCCCTGGAACCACAGGCTTGGCTGCTGTGGCCACATCCCAAAGCTCTGTGGAATCTTTACCCTGCACTCTACAGGAAAATGTTCTGCCCCAGCAGGGGTGCTCTTATTTTGGCATAGCTAACCCTCCAAGAACTTGCAAGGTAGGTAGTTATCCTGTGTCCGATAGAAAAACTTGGGCTCAGAGTGGGGTTGTGACTTTTTGCGGGTACACACCATTGTACCTGCAAATACATATGAATTCTAGCATGCATGGGAGATTTAAAGGACAGTCTTTAAACTAACTTATAAAAAGAAGTATTTTCTTAGTCCTGAGTTAGAGAGACAGTCTCAGCAAATGGGTAGATTTGTAGTGTAGATATGAAAACCTGGTTACAACATCAAGAGTCAGGACATGACTTCGCTGCTATTAACCCACAGAAACAATATAATTCTAGTCTGGGAGATGCTCATCAGGTAAAGAGATGCTGGCTATGCAAGCCTGAGGACCAGCATTTGAGCCCCGGAACCTGGGTGGTAGCATGCCTCTGCAATCCCAGCTCTCCTACAGTGAAATGTGTTGCAGAATTGTGCTGCAATTTCAAGGCCAGTTAGCCTAGAGCACACAGAGCAGTGGGAACCAAAACAAAATGAAAACTGACTCAGTGAGACAGAGGGAGCAAACCCACTCCTGAAAGTTGTCCTCCATAGGTAGTGGCACAAGCCATAATCATACACATACAACACATATACACAGGTCACAAACTCATATATCACATACACATAATAATAATGAATAAAAGCTTTTAAAAAATAAAGTAACTTTACAGATTCTCTACAGCCAACTCCTCAGAAGTCTACATTAAGAGCCTTTTGAGGACCTGGTCACTTTAAGGTCACCGGGAAACAACAGGAAATGGCATGGTGGGTAACAGCCCTGGACCTCTTTAGGACCATAAGGACAGCACAACATTGTGATGGAGAAGGAAGAAAAAAAAAACATTAAAAAGACACAGGCAGCCAAGCATAGTGGTTCACAACTAAATCCCAGCACTTGGGAGGCAGAGGCAGGCAGATCTCTGAGTTCAAGGCCAGCCTGGTCAACAGAGTGAGTTCCAGGACAGCCAGGGCCACATACTGATTGTGTCCAAAAAAAAACAAAAACAAAAACAACAACAAAGTGACACAAAGCTCAACATGGAGTAAAAAGAAATGATAAAAATCAGAATCTCAAGAGCAAACGCAGATCGACAAGTTAGACTCATTGAGGATATTCACTAATTGGTCACTTATTCCAAATGCAAAAGAAACAAGTTTTCTGCTTCTGATTAAAAGTCCAGGAAGTGGGTTAAACTGTCTAGGAGGCTTCACTGCCAATCTGGCCTGGTTAAAGGCCTACAGCCATCAAGAAGGGGCTTCCTGAAAAGGGGGGGGGCTTCTTAGGTGCTTTCTCCTCACATCCTCATCTAGCTGAAAGAGTTTTATGTGAACTGGATGTAGAGCTATGCAAATAGACATACAAATTAAACATTTGCCAACAATAAATCATAAAGAGATTTATTTTAAAATAATTTGGGGCACATGTATAATCTTAGCATTTATTAAAGGTGAAAGAAAATTTGTGCACTAATGAGACAGATGTGACCATTTTTCTGTGACGAATTTGGTCTTGACTGAAACTTTGATGCTGCAGGATACAGACATCTTCAATGGTTTCAGAGTTGATTGATATTTTGATTTTGCAATCATCGATCATGAGAATACCACTTTGCATAAATATGCATTACAAAATGGTAGAACTGTACATAGGGTCATTTCAGAAGCTTTTGGGAAGTCCATCCTAACAACAAGCCAAAATTCATTTATTGATGTTTTCAAAATGAAATTCATGTCGGCAACACGAGCAGAAATTTTTGGAACTGAATATGCTTAGGCCTATTGTGGTGGGGTACCCCTTGAGTCCCAGCACACATGAGATAGAGGAAGGCAGAGCTCTGTCAGTTGGAGGCTAGCCTAGACTACATGGTATAAGAGCTACATAGATAGATCTTGTTTTGTTTTGTTTTTAATCAAATACTTTAATACATTACAATCTAAAGATATGCTAATTCAGTATCCAATAAGAAATGATAACCAGACAATACTTAATGTTTTTGTCTAAAAACCAAAACAAACAAAACCAAAAAAAAAAAAAAAAAAAAACCCAAAACAAAAACAAAAAAAAAAAATAAGACAAAACAAAAGCCCCGGTGAAGACACTAAATGAAGTACAGATGAGCACAGAGAACCCAAAAATTCAATTCACATTCGATTTTGAGTTAATTTTTGGTTATTATACACTCAGAAACATTTTATTATTGCCAGGATTGTTGCAAATTCCCACATTCAGTTACATGGCCTTAAATGGAATCAAGGCCCATCTTAGAAGCTGGGGTCTGGTCTACATGTTTCTGAGCCACTTGTTAAGGACATTGGGAGAAGCATAGAACTCTAGGAGGTCCAGCCTCACGGCTTTGCCTGGTCCTTGCCATCCAAACTGAACTGGGTCATTCAGAATTGTCTGTAGGTCATGACTATGTTGTTACTGCCTACTTAATTTACTTATTACTTTGTTTCAGCCTGTGTCAAAGTGACTTGAGGCTGTTTTTTCGGACTTGCTTATGAACCCCAATTCCACCCTAACATGCATTCCCTCACTCCAGTATTCTGGAAATATTTGTCCAACTTTTACTGTGTGAGGCATCCTCTGTGATCAGCCCAGGAAAGGCTGTGGTGGTTTATATAGAACGCAGTGTCTCCTACCCTTGTAATGCTTACAGGCTAGTATAGGAAAACTGGTGGCAAATGCCCAAAGGTGAAGCCTGAGGAACTTTGAAGGTTTCTATTACCAGGAAGTTAACATATGCTGAAAGGTTGGCACTGGTTAACCAACAGTTTGCAGCAGGCAGGATTGAGAGATGTGATCTGGAATGCAGGGGAGGAGAGTACAGTAGTGTTTGCAGGACAATGACATTGTTCTGGAGATAAAAGAGCAAAATGAACCAGGAAAGGTGCTGATCTTCATGATGGAGCAAGAGGCCTCTGGACACTCACCCTGCCATCTGGTATCTCAGGGTGATGATAGTCATTTCCTTCTGCAACTGGAAACAATAGGGCACCACGAAAGCGTGGGCTGTAGAGAGGCTAGACCGACCACAGCATCCTCTGCCACCATCCTTTCACTTCCGTATGCAGAATGCACTGAGGAACCAGCTGAAACATGCTCATAGGACCTCAGTCCTTTGCATACGTTTCCTCATAACGTCCATTCTCCACATGCTCATCATAATGTGATAATTATAACCTACATAAACGTTTCTATACTATTGAAATGATATTTTTGGTTTTTCCAACTTTTATTAACAGCATACTAGGAACATCATGGGGGGAAAAACACACACACATTTCATCACGACCATTTGTTTCACATTTAGACCCCCCAGTCCCACCCCTGATTCTTCAGTGTTCATATGGACGACACACTGTCTTTAGCATATCCCATTGGGACAGGCTAAGACTTAGTTGCCCTTTGCTCCACAATGGGACATTTGGGTAAGTTTTAACCCCGGCATGACTGGACTTGTGAAATGGCATCCGACTCTTATTCATTTTGCAGCAATGGAAGGCAGCATAGAAGGATGCATTCTGTTACTTTCACCCCAATTAGGTGAAAATCCCCTTCACAGAGAATGGGAAGTCTTTGAAGCATTTGTATTAAGAGTAATGCATGTTGCTTAAGTTGGTAAAATATATATATATATTGATTTCTGACCCTTCCCTGGAAAACTCAGCTTTTGTCTTTTTACATAAATTGTGTATATTGTATTCCCCTCAGGGAGAACTTAGAAGCACTTTGTGTCATGAAGGCTCTATTCTGGAATCTTATTACTTTAAGATGAATAAGTGGAAGTCTCTCTGTCACTGGAACAGACCTGAATCTTTTTTCCCCCTATGAAACAGGAATATACGTTAAATGAGGCTGAATTTGGCCCCAGAACTTCTGGAGTTCGAAGCCAGTTTCTTACGGCCAAATTTAGCTTCCAGTTTTCAGTTGATGAGACGCGTTGGCATATAGGAAATCTAATTTTTGTTCAGTGAGGCTTCTTAGATGTTAAGATAATTCTAGAACCTCTATTAGCAGATGTTGCCTAAGCAGGTCTTCAAAACTGGCTGCAAATTCTTGCTCAGAAAACAATGCACCTGAAGGATTCTTCATACCAGCCTTCTAGGCCTGGGAAGGAGCGCACCAAACATTTCAGAATGTTACAGGAAATGAAAGATAGCAAACAGGTTTTATGTCCCGACTATTTCTTCTCTCCTGCACTAGCCAGAGGCCAGTAAGTCAACTTTATATCCCCACACCTCATGCCCCTAACATTTGAATTTTAGCAACCTCCTTGGAAATTTCTGGTCTGATTTTGGCTTAGGCTTTGCATTTTCTCATTTTTTGAACACATAATATGAGGAAACAAAAATCTTCTAAATGTTTCTTATCTATTTATCAGTTGATGAAAATGTTGCCTTAAACACATTTAATATTACTAATTAATTTAATCGCACATCCTGTAGTTGCATTAACACATTTTCTATTATCTGCTCTAATGTGATACTGTGCCCTTCCACAGCCACCTTAACTTAAAGCTTTAATTGCTTTTCCCCAAGCCTCAGCTCATGTTTGATTTATCTGATTTCTTTGTATAAAGATTCTCCAGTTTACGATGTGTACACAAGGCATTAAGTTGATGTTGGTGCTTCTGCAGTGAACTTGCCAACTGGCTCCAGCAGACATCCCTTTATGAATTTATGGTGGGGTAATAAAGACAAGTGTCAGAAGCCCCTTGTCTATGAGGACATCACTTTCCCTGAGCTATGTCAGGGAGGGTGAGGCTGACACTTTCACTAATTTGTAGAGCAAAGGACAAAGCTGGCATTCATAGTTTTCAAACTGTAGACAGTCTTTCCTGCAGAGTGTATATGTGTCGTGTGAGTGAGTGTGTGCATAAGACAGAGAGATATAGGCAGGCAAAGATGGAGATAAAATGTTTATAATTTAAGTTGATTCTGTATTGTGGCTGAGGACTTAACCAGAGGTTCATTTTCATAGACCAGGATAGACATGTATCTAGTAACTACCAGAACTGTGGCAGTGACCCAGGATTCTTCAGTAACAGGCAGTCCATAAGCTATTTGAGGACAATGGCTCTTCGTCATTCTCTTCTATCGGTATTGCATTTTGCAAAACATGAGCTAAGTATGACAAAGATTGTTCTCCAGTGCTAATCAGATCTTTTAAAAATTATCTGTTATTGAAAACTCTTCAAAGATGATATGTGTGAGTTTAGTTTATTCAAGGAGCAGACCTAAATCTTGCTGACCCAGATCACAGCCACCCTGCTGGAAACTCATTGTGCTCACACGCTGTGAGCCTTGCTTCCTGGGTTGCTAGATGGCTCAGTTGACTTTTCTTTTTTTACTTCTCATAAACATTGGAAGTTGCAAGTTCAAAGAGTTGGTTCTTAGTATTTAACATATAGCACAGAAGACATATCTCAACTACAATTGACATCTGTACATTTTAAAAACATTTTAAATGATTTATTTATTCTTATTTTATGTGCACTTATATTTTGCTTGGATGTATGTCTATATGAAGGTGTCAGATCGCCTGCAGATGGAGTTACAGGTAGTTGTATCATGTGGGCACTGGGAATTGAACCCAGGTCCTCTGGAAGAGAAATCAGTGCTCTTTTTTATTATTTATTTTTATTGTATGTATATTTGTGTTTTGTCTGCATGTGTATCTGTGTGAGTGTGTCAGATCTTGGAGTTATAAACAGTTGTAATTTGCTATGTGGGTGATGGAAGTTGAACCCTGGTCCTCTGGAAGAACAGCTAGTGCTCTTAACTGCTAAGCCATCTTACCAGCCTCGTGTACATTTCTTCTTATGTAGAGGATATTGTGTAAATAACAGAGGAATAAAGGGCCCAGAAACAGGGAAGAGCGAACCAAAGAGAAATAGATTCCTGAGTTAGTAAGAAGAATGGATGGCCAAGGATGTGGGAAAAGAAAGGGAGGAAGGCTCCAGATGGTGTTGAAGTTTGTAAAAGAGAGGAAAGGATTCTCTAATGTCATGTGGTTTCCAAACAGGCAATAACAGTACTTTTTTTTTTTTTTTTTTTTTTTTTTTAACTGTGGATGACAGAGCAGACACAGTGGAGAGAGAGGGAAACTCATTTTTATCCTCCTCACCTCCCCAACTCTCACCATTTCTGGGAGCTGTTTTCTTCATATTGAGAAAATTCAGATAATTAAACGCAGTTGAGCCCAGGCTAAGAGAAAAAAAGATGCTGTGTGATGAGTAGGATTGTAGCCGATGAGGTCTTAAAATATTTGCCAGCCTTTCCAAATCAAAATGATGAGGGCATCATGGAAGAATCTTTAAATGCCTTTAGCATGAAAAGTTAAAGCCCAATAAGGAATGTTTTGAGCTTGCGCTGTCCAAAGTAACACAGTCTTGTTGTAGGCTAGTTTGTATCTATGGAGAAAAAAGCAAAAAAGACATCATTCCTATTCGTCTTTAAGAATTTTACACACGCATACAATGAGCTTTGTTCATAGTCACTCCCAGCTCTTCCCAGATCACCAACATGTCCCCTTCAAACTTCCTGACAGGAGGACTACTTTTGTTTATCAGCAGTCATCACCTCAATGGGATCCTCCACTCCAGAGTTAGGATCAAGGCACATGGTAAATAAAGAGAGGCTTAGAATAGAATCCCTTTCACTGAAGACCACTCTTCCATCCCTTCTATCTGCTGTGCAAGATAGTGCAGAACCTCTCCTCCATGGATGAAATAAATGAAGCCTGTCACCCGGATGTAAGACATATTTGCCCAGAGCACTGTTCTGCTTTAAACCAGAAAAAACTTGATTCACAACATCAACAAATGCATTCATTTCTTTCCTCAAGATATACAGTCATCTCAAGGAGCATGAATCTCCTAGAAGATTTTTCAATGCTACAAGGAGGTGTCATAGCAGATAACACAGGCCTTTGAAAAACTCCAATCTTACCCATCTGTATCCTCAAGCCCCCAACTTAGCCTGAGAGACGTATTTCAATTTCACTTTATAACCCCCAAGCTTATTAGAGATCCTTTTCAATATACCTGATTCTAACAGCAAAAAGTGTTCTTTACCTTTGTGTGTGTGTGTGTGTGTGTGTGAGAGAGAGAGAGAGAGAGAGAGAGAGAGAGAGAGAGAGAGAGAGAGAGAGAGAGAGAATATAGGAGTTCCTATACACATATTCAGAGATTCAGAGGCCGTGGATGAACCTCAGGTGTTGTTCTCTGAGCCGTCCAGCTTGCTTTTTAAGATAAGGTGTCTGGCTTGCTCTGAAACCCTATCTGATTCCCTGGCATCAGGATTATAAGCATTCAAGTCATGCATGGGTTCCATGGGTTCTCATATTGGTTCAGCAAGTACTTCATAGGTGGAACTATTTCCACAGCCCGCCATCTTTCTTCAGAAATAGAGATGAAGTCTAGAAATGTTGGTGCATGGCTGTAATCCCAATACTTGGAGACCAGAGAGAGGAAGAGAAAGGGTCCAAACTCAGGTTGGGATACACAGTCAGTTTGAGGCCATGACTATGTGAGATTCTGTCTTTCCCACCCCCTTCCAATGTAGAAAAAACTTCAATATATTGGTCGTGGAAGCTGGATTTGAAGAATAGTATGTTGATCAGGATAGGATTTGTTTTAATGTTCAGAAAAATAGCCACAGAAATCTAAGTGGCATAACTCAATAAGAGATTTTTCCCTGTAGCACCCAAAGTCAATGGTGAATTCATTCTGCTTTTGGAGTCAGCTGTCTACCACATGAAAGCCAATGGAGAAGGCACCTTCCAGCCTATAGCACCTCACCTAAGCAAGATTCCCCAAGATGGCAGTTGAGGAGAGTGAGCCAGGGGCTTCATACCAGCCCCAAATCACACATGCCACTCGATCATAGTCATTCATCAGAGACTGCCTAATTGGTGGAGAAAACAGCCATAGGAGAGCTGGGGGACTTTGTCTTCCATGTGGACCGGAAAGTGGAGAGCCAAACTTAATGGGAAGCATTGGAAATACCTCCAAGTTGGCAGTATGTTGATGGTGACCATAGTGGGATTATATTGACAAAGAAAAAAATGTCCTTTGATAAGAACTTTACAGTTGTGATGCCGAGTCATGGTACGTTGCTTTTGGAAATATCACTTGGGACCAAATTGCAAAAACCCTTAGAGTGAAGGCCATGCAGGTTTTGGAAAGAGTATGGATGATTCTTGAGGAGTTGCTAATGGAGACGACTGTAGACCAGTTATACTCAGTTAAGAGGTATGAAGATTTTCTTCCAAATTAGTGAGTTATGAGTTAACAACCACATTAATGTGTCCTTGAGAAATTTCAAAGGACATGACTAATTCTTTTCTCCCCCTTCACACGTCCCAGCTAAAGAACCTTTCAGTTCTCTAACTTTTTTCAACTAAAATCTCTTTAAAAAACTCACCGCTGATAGGAAAATAACAGGCTGAATGATCACATACCACAGAAAACATTTGCTGGTGATATTCGTGAGCATTTCGAATGTGTTAAGCTATGTTAGGATCATAGGACTGATGCAGAGAACCCCAGCGATGTGGCAGTGCATTGGAAATGATGGATGATTCTGGTTTATGACTATATTTGCCCACTATGAATAAATAAATAGCCACTATTTGTTATGCGATTAATTACTGTGTGTCAGGCTCCATGTCAGTGTCTAAGCCTTTTAGCATGACCCACAAGGCTCAGGGTGAGCTGGTGCCAGCTACACTGTAGTCCCATCCTTCTTAGGCCTTGTCACACTCAAGCAGGACTCCGGGCTCTCTGCCATTACTGCTTCGCAGCTGGCTCTGACTCCACTTGAGTCTGCTCAAATGTCACCTTCTCAAAACACTCTCCTTGGCCATCGTCTACAAACAGCAGCGTCCCCAGTCACTTTCTCAGTACAATGTCTGTTTTTCTTCATAAAAGTTACTGATGCTATATAGAATACACTCTCTATTTTTAGCTTGATGCTTATGTCCCTCACTGGAATCTAAGATACCGAGGGTCAAGGATGCATGTCTCCTGGAATAGTGCCTGGCATTCAGGAACTGTTCATTCAGCTAATAATGCAGTTTACACTGCATCAGATAAATAGAAAATGCAAGTTTTGGCATGATCCAAGAGCTTCTTCAGTTTACAGATCGTCCACAGCAGGTCCCTCTGATTTTGGAGCTCCTACCTTTAGACACACCACTCTCCTGGCACCTTACACCAAGATCAGGAAATAGCATTGATGGAAAGATTGTTCCTTAAGAACCCAGTTATGTCAGACATGGTAGCTCACATCTGTAATTCCAGCATGTGGGAGAGCAATGAAAGAGGACCACCATTAGTTCAGAGTTAACTTGAACTATACAGTGAATTCTTTGTCCAGCAGTAAGATCCTGCCCCAAAACCAAAAAAAAAAAAAACAGTTTTAAAAAATTAAGTCCAGAAATTAGATGTGAATGCTTTGAGCAATTCCTTGACACTAACGTTTTCCCTTAAGAATATGATAAATATTTTTGTCTACAAAAAGTGATTACACTGCCCCTTCCCCCTCCCTGTGGAACTAATTGAGGGTGATCTTGAAAAGTGGATTTGTTCACATGGGCCAATGTTTCTCCTGTGGAGTGGGCTGAATCCCAAAGAATTAGCCCTCCTCAAAATGAATTATTAACCCCAGTATCCTGGCCAAATTCCCACTTGGATAGCCTAGAAACTGTTCAAAACTTGGAATCTATTGAAATGAGCCTGGCTTGATTGCAGTCTCGGCATTAATCGTGATATAATAGGGTTTCTCTAGAGATCTGCGCACATATTATTCTAATGCATATAAGTTCATTTTGTCTCTTAATTTTTTAAAACGTTCATTCCCTCATGAGATATGGCCTGAATTTCTTTAAAAGTTTTCAATTTTGTTTTTAAATTTTCTTACGTGAACATCTAGGAGCTCCTTTTTCCCATGGCTTGCCAACCTTTTTCCCACTTGAATGACTAGTTAGCCGCCTGGTCATTAGCACAGCATGTTGCAGACATTAGCCACAGAAGCTCCCAGATCTCCAGCTCTCATGTGTAAGCGTTGCCTGGATTAGAAGCAAGGTGTGCTTGGTGGAATTTTTGTCTTTGTCCAAGTTTCTTCAAGCTTATGTTTTAATTGGGAGGGCATATAATTTCTAAAATTTAAGTTAACTGACTTATTGGTGACGCTGTTTAGGGTTCCCATGAACATCCTAAAATTACAGCTGTTTTTTTTCTAGTTGTAGACTAGTCATCATCGCTATGTTCTGAGCATTCTTGATAGAAAGGTATAGGATTACTCAGACTACTAAATCACTAAATCACTTTTTCTGTGGTAAAATTGAAACAGAAGTGCACTGATGTAGACTGGAGAAGTGACTCAGAGGAAAAAACATTTGCTTCACAAGCACCGGGACCTGAGTTCAGATCCTGAGAAACAAGGGAAAGCCAGATGCAATGTTATAGTACACATATTTGTAATCCCAGTGATACATATGCGAATTTACAGGAACACACACACAAAGAGAGAGAGAGCAGAAATCCATTTACTTTGGGATGGCAGTTGTAGATCTCGTAACTAACCAGACCTTCCTGAGATGACCATCATTTCATTCTGACAACTGGCCTCACAAGCCTTGAGTTGACACAAAGCTTCAGTGGCCTTGCATTTTGCTCTAACAGGTATCGGCAACAGATTCTGAATCCTGAATGTTCACTCTAGCTTATGTTTACTTACATTAGAAATGAGATTGAGGATGGAGGATTTTGCTGAAAGGTAAAACACAGTAGCAACAACAACAAAACAACACTTCTAGAAAATAGTTGACATAGATTTTTACAGCACAAACAAACAAACAAAAACCTAGAAACTGAAATGTTTTCCTTTGATTTGGACCACAAAGAAGTAGTCAGCCATGAGTGCTTCCTGCCTTCGGGTCTCTTCCTCTGTGGAGGGAGAAGAGACAATAGAGATGCCTCTCAGAGCCTGGGCAGCTAATATTAGAAAGGCGCCTGGAAAATGATAGTGGAGAGAGCTATAAATGCACCTGTGAATGGATTTATGTGTCCATCTCCTTCTTCCAACCTATTTCTACCAATGTTTTCCAAAAACTTTCCCAGAATGCCAACTGAGAGTGACCTGATGACACGAAGCACATGTGTTTCCTGAGTTGCTAGAGCGTTTCCAAATAGTATCCAGACTCTATGTTCAACTGTTTACTTGCTAGGGTGTTAACTATGTTAACTAATGGAAAGTCTCACTGCCTTGGGGACAGTCATATGCATCTGCCTATATTGTGATGAATTATGGGGGGAGGGGTGTTCCACCAGCTTTTGCCACCCTTGTGTTTGTCTACATGGGATTAGAAATACATAGTTTCTCTGGGGAAACCTATTTTGGATCTTTAGTTATGTTAATAGCCTGTTAGAGAATATGTTTCTAAATCAGTAACACCCAGAAATTCCCTTACCCCTTGCAGCTGATCTCTTGCCAGTTAGGTGGCTGTGCCTACTAATATGCAAATGTAAATAAATATCTTTACTCAGATATCCTGTATGAAGATATGCCTGTCTCAGCCTCAAGTAAAGCCCTGAAAAGTACTCCTTCACTTACTGAGGATTTATTCAGCTCTTTATACTTTCCAAGACTTCCCTTTACATAGACACACAGTAGGGCAGGTATGAAAGCCCAGGTCCTTGTTTGTGGATCCTCTGAGAGGATCTGTCATTTGACATTATAAACTTCAGATTTCTTCCTCACATATAACGCGTTAGCACACGCAATAACAATAAACAAAACACTTACAATTTCAAAAGACCATTCTGTTGAGTAATTTAATGTAAAGTTGAAATTAAATATATTTACATAACTCACAAGCAGAGTATTCATTGGCAACTACACTCACATGTAGTTGGTTTCTCCAAAGTCTGAGGAATTAAATAATAATATCTCCAGAAGGTAGTGTTCTTCGAAGATTTCATAACACTGCCAATATTCTAGCCACTTAAATCCCCACAGGAGACTGTGTTTCCAACTTATGAAAAATAAAGAGAGCATAACCAGTCAAGAGCCGAAACCCCATTGTCAATCTGTCCCTAGACCACGCCAAATCCCTAGCTTGTTAAACACCTGGGCCATGGTGCACAGCTGTCCTTCAGCATGTAATTATGCAAATATTATCACAATGGGATGTTCCTGGGGTCACCCACTGTGGTCATAGTGTATTCTCAAACTATTTCATGATTGGTTAGTTAAATGAGGAAAAAGATGAAAACCATATAAAGTAATGGCTTATACATTTCTACCCCAGTATTTTATTTGAGATGTTCATTGTATGAAAACTTCACGCTGCCAAATTCCTAAACTGAAAACCTTCTTTCTATAGTTTCTGCCAGATCAAACCTGATACTGAGTACATGACTGCCAGGTGGGATTGTCCAAAGGAGGAAAATTCACCAATAGAATCTCCTTGGTATCTGCATTAGAACTGAGTCATGATTATAAATGAGAATCAGACATGGTTGGGATGTTGCCCTGCTTACACTTCCAACCTCTTTGAGATACTTTATGTTCTCCTATGTGTTCAAAAGCGCCCAGGAAATTTAAAGAAATTCATCCCTCCAGGGAATGTGCTTCTGAGTTTTATCACAGGAGCTTCTGCAACGTCCGGTTCTGGGTTCTGTAATGTTGGGTTCTAGGTTCTGTCACATGTCTGGCCATTTAAGACGAAGTGCACTCTGATAAAAATATCCTCATTTAGAAAAAGCATTATGCGTCCTTGATATATACATATGAACAGTATTTTCAATTTGCTTAATCATCTTTGGGGCTTATTTTCTGTCATGTGGTAATCCCTAAGGGTTTTGCTGACTTGAAGAACTCAACCTACTCAGCTTATGCTACAAAGGATCTACTTCTATTGTGCAAATAGAAGGGTTTAAATAATTCAGATATTTAAATAATGTATATGATTAAATCAGTAACACATGCATATCTCCTTTTTAATGAAAAATTATTTTCTATGGTCAGAGGACCTTTCTCTTGAGAGGTTAATGTTCTTTCAATGTGCTAGCTATGAGTCAAGGCAAACTTGATCTGTTGTACAAAACAGGCATCAAATGCTAGAAGTTTCTGTCCATTATACAGAAATGCTATGAATGGTGAACCAATTATTTCACAAACACCAACAATCAGATCGCATACTCAATAACCAGAATATATGCTGTCTATATTGGCTAATGCCAGGTGAAGTCAACTATAATAAAGATTGTCTTTTTCAAATCAAAGGTTTGTAAATGGAGGCACCATTTTTAGAACTTCTGAAATCTTTTTAAATTTTAAGGAATATTTTTTAAGGAATAAATATTAAGGAATATTTACATATAAGAATAGAATGAATTTTTTTCTAAATGTGTAAAGATATGTCACTCAATTGTAATATTTAAATTCAGAGGAAGAAGAGCTATTTCTTTCTATACCATTTAAATTCAGGAGAAAATGCAATAAATTGACATAGATGTATCTCAAAATAATCCCCATTATTATTTTTTATTAAAAATTCAATTTGAATGCTGCAGAAGTGAGAGAAGACTGTGGAGGGACTGGAAGATGAGCAGAACTGAGGTACTTGATGTGAAGTTCCCACAGAATCAAGGATAATGTCTTAAAAAGTCCAATTTGATGATCAAATGAAAATCCAGAGAAATAATTAGAAGACCACTTTCTCTTGCGCTCACCTTGGCTGCCTAATCTACACGAAGTCCTTGAGTTAGTGCTTTTCATTGTTGTTCAACTGGGAAGACAATAGCTGGGTATATTAATATTTTAGTAAACTATAAACATATTAAATTACCTTATTATTTTGCCTCAAGTCCTTTTAATTTTGATATCCACATTTTCTTTTTTAAAAAATTATTTTTGTTTTATTCACTTATTGTGGGGAGTAAAAATGCCTTGACACCCAAACAGAGGTCAGAGAACAAATTGATGGAAGTTGATTCTTTTCCACCACGTGGGTCCCATGGAATAAACTCAGTTTAGCAAGCTGGGAAGAAAGGACCTGCTGACCTGTATCATCACTGGTCCCTATGTTTTCTTTTACTTCATAAATGCCTAATTTTGGGGGATTTACTCAGTGTAGTATTTAATCAAGGTGCCAAAACTTAAGATTACCAAGATCTTCCATATTTTGGTATTTGGTGACTTTACTCTTGAATGAGTGAATATTTAGTAAATAGATAGAGGACACATACACACATACACACACACACACAATTCGCTTATTTGTGATGGATTGGATAGCTTATGATTTTATATTTAACATTTAGAAGAAATATTTGTGTAGGTATGATGAAAAGACATGTGAAAGTTATCCTATCCGCAACTCAGAAGTTCACAAAGTAGCTTTTCTTTGGTTCACCCTTTAGCAATCCTTTATTTAAACAATCTGTATATGCTGTGGCTTACGTAAGATAGTAACCAGACCCATGTACATAGGATACTAACTGCTTCGAAGCACCTTACTTTGTTCCTGTCTTGAATTAGTTAACTTTCCCTACACAGGGCGCTCTAAAAGGAGGAAGGAAAAACAGCTTGATAAGATAAAACCCTGGGGAATTCCAAAACAAATACTGCTAAGTGAACTTTTGGATGGCCCAGTTAAGTATTTTCTGGCTGTGGTTATCAGTCAGTGCCTCTATTTACTAGTGAATGCGTAACTAGAGCAGACACTAGGACAATGTCTTTGTCTTGCTTTGTTGTGTTTGGGAAGCTGACTGTTTGCGATATTTCTTAAGTATTTAAGAAACCTTAAATACTAAAACATATTAAAACGCAGGCTTATAATTAATCAGGAAGAAAGTCAGTTTTTTAAACTTACTTATTTTGGAAGAATATTCTTCTAAATCCATAATTCCAGCCAGACATTGCTTTTTATGCAAAAAGATTTTTAGAAAAGTAATTCTACATCTTTATCAGGTTTCTAAATGATGACTTCTTACACTTTGGGAGTGGGAGTGGGAGGGTTTTCATGAATTTTTGAATGAAAGCATGATCTTATTAAGAAAGGGTATTTTGGACTGGAGAGATTGCTCGGTGTTTAAAAGCACCCATTGCTCTTCTATAGGTCACAGGTTCAATTCCCAACACCCACATGGCAGTTCACAACTGCCAGTAACTCAAATTCCAGGAGACCTGACAGCCTCACACAGACATACTAATGCACATAAACTAAGTAAATAAACAAACAAATATTTTAGAAGGAGGAGGAGGAGAAGAGGGGATGATTCTTTAAAGCTCCCCAGTGGGAACCTGTTTCATCCATATCAGAAATGGGCGTTTGCCATTGAGTTTCCTTTTTGCTGTGACTGTCAGACCATCTGAGGAAGCCGAGCTTATAGCCAAATCCTTCTTGCTTGTTTTTGTTGTTGTTTGTTTGTTTTTAATAACTTTTTGACTCATTGGTCATCTCATCCTCTTATTCTGTGCTCCGAGATGATTGAAGAAGAGTATATCCAAACAGTCCCAATGCTCACTCTGCAGATAATGACATTTTTCAAAAGGAAAAAAAAAAACAAAAAACAAAAAAAAACAAAGATAACATTGCTTAAAGAACCCCCTCCTCTTCAAATTCTGTAAGCTATGAAGCTATGTCTTGGCACATTTTTATGGAATGTCAAATGAAATGATTCATTATAGAGTTCATGCAGATAAAGCTGCAATAAGCAAACTGCAAATAATTTTTTATAGCTTTTAATGTTTCTTAAGAATTCCTTGCTGTTTATCCCACATTTATTTTCATCCGGACTTTAAGGGACTGAAGGGATACTGTCCTGGGCTAATGGATAATCCTCATTTCTGTCTCTCTTAGGCTCATGTGGCCATGTGTCTGGATGTGTTAAGGAGGCTTGTTAAAGAAGCGCCGAATGTCATCTCATTCCTATGTACTTTATACTTAAGTTTGCTGTTGTGGGGCTGGAGAGATGGCTCAGAGGTTAGGAGCACTGGCAGCTCTTCCCGAGGTCCTGAGTTCAATTCCCAGCAACCACATGGTGGCTCACAGCCCTCTATAATGAGATCTGGTGCCCTCCTCTGGCTTGCAGATGTGTCAAACACATGAACCTGTTCACCAAAAAGAAATTAAATGTTAATGAAAACTTCCATGTGGCTATTTCTCTTCCTACTCATCATTGTTTTCACCAGTGTCATTGGTCATCTCTACATACAGAGGCTTACTGTGAATGAATATAAGAGCTGTGTGTGACTGGCAGGTGCGGTGTGCTCCGGTAGGAAGCTGGCACTTCCTTCCTCTTTGGGAAGCCCTGCTCTTCACTCTTCCTACTCTGTAAGCTTTTCAGCCTAACAATATCCACTTCCCTAGTTTCAAGAAATAGCATCTTTAACATGCAAAGAACTCGTGTGACTATATTTTCAAACTTGAATAGTTTGTTGCTCGTGTATTGGCTATGTCAACAGGCCAGAGTGGCCTAGATTCTGGGAGTAATGTGGCTAGTCCATCGTTGCTTTCAAAAAGAAATGAATCTAACCTTAGAATGAGTAATTGAACACTGGCAGGCTAGTGTGTCAAATAGGGGAAGTTCGGGGAAGGCGTCCATGTTACTGTAGCTAACACAACAAAATATGAACATTGGTATTTGTAATTCTTAAGTAGAAATAAAACCTGTAAAAATGTTCTTTGGGGTTTTGTAACGTGAATGTCTTCTTTGCGGGGTAACAGGAGTGTCCTAAAAAAGAGATGCCCAACTGGGCAAGCCACTGGCAAGTGATTCTGCATCTCCAGCCTGGGTTTCATTAGGCATAAAATGAGAAGCTTAGATTAGATAGCCCCTGATGTCCTTTCCAGTTGAGTGTGTGAGTTTTTCGTTTGCAGTTCACTGGAAAAAAATCTAAATAGCCTAAACCTGTTTTGAAATCTATTTCAACAAATGATCCATAAAATAAATAAGCACAAAATTCAATTTTTTGGAAAAGTGGTCTGGCTGTAGAACAGTGTGGCCCCATAAAATATTAATTCGATCACGGGGTAGAAATGTGAAAGGATTGCTAAATGAGTCAAGGCCTTATTTGGGATTTGGGGTTCATTTAGTAAGACAGCCATTAGGCATGGAGGCAGTGTGACATGCATGGCCAAGCAGCTCATGGGAGCATCCTAACAAATGTTAAACAAAAATTATCTTTCTCTAGCCCTACAAATATATTTCCATTATGCTCAAAATACAACTCTATTAGCTTAATTCTCTGTCAGTAGGAAAATTATTTTGCTGTGTTTAAAATTGAAATCTTCTTTGGAAATGGTTTCTTCAATTTTTTTTTTTTAATATACTTTTGGACTCCATTTTAGAGATGTGAAGTAATGTGCATGTCAGTGGTATCTGACCATTGCATAATCTCTTCCCTCCTGCCATATAAGTGCTATCTCATGTGTTAGAAGATGATCTTGTCCCTGAAAATACAGAGGTCTTTCTCCATGATCCTAAGTACCACTTCCCTTTGGTCTTAGCTTTCATATCTTACATGATACCTTCCCATTTTTGTGTCTACGCTGCAAGTACTCTGCCCACAGAGATACCTCTCCACCTTAGGTTTGTTCTGTTTAGACTTGAACTTGCAATAATCCTGCCTCAGCCTCCCAAGCACTCTCTGCTCTTTCATCTTTTTTGTTTCTTTTTCTTTTGGATGCCTTAGGCTTGCTAGGAAAACGCTCTACTGTTGAGGTTCATCCCAACTCTCACTCTTCTTTGCTCTTTTGTGTTTAGCTTGCTCTGTGTGTGTGTGTGTGTGTGTGTGTGTGTGTGTGTGTGTGTGTGTGTGTGTGTGTGTGTTGGTGTTGCTGTTGTTGTTGAGACGGGGTATTGCTATGAAACATCAGCCGTCCTTAAACTTGAAACCTTCTGCCTCTTCTATTCTGCTGGAATTATAAGCATGGGCCGCCACATTTAGTTCCTTGTTCTTTGGTATTTCCACTATGGCTCCAAGTAAACCAAACATTAATATTTTAGGACCTATGCATTGTTAAAATCTCTTAAACTTTTTCTCAGTTTTAGAGGGCACAGTTGTTATAATTTAATCTATTTACTTTCCTGTAAACTTAAATGAAAATGAGTCTTCCAAAAATAGCCACATTTTCTTCTTTACAAATATATATCTGGCATAAAAATTTTTTAGAAACTACTCACTTGAATTTAAAGCTTGTGTTTCCATGACACCAAACATCTGTATGAAGATGGGAAAATTCAGATGTTTCAAATACTCAAATACTGTGTTGTTGAAACAGTTAAATGACTATCTGAACCTTTCCATATTTATCTGGGGATTTATTCATTGTATATGAATAAATACAGCAAGGGCAGTCCTTTCCATCAAAAAAAAAGAAAAAAAAGAAAGAAAAAAACCTCTCAAGTTCAGAAGGAATGCATTGGCTCACAAATGTGTAGCTGTACAGAAAGCCTGTGCTAAGTGCTACCAAAGTTCAAGGTTAAATAAGACATGAACTTGGCTCTCAGATGATTTTTCAGATTAGTGAGGGATGTTACCCAAGTGCACATATTTCCATAAAGATGAGTAGAGGAAACCCAAGAGAAGAGAAAAGACGAAGGAGTTTGGAGGGAAAAAAATGATTGCTTCCAGCTCTGGGGTGCCCCACCATTTGCTTGGAAGGTTGGGGGTGCCAGAACTGTGGAAACAATAGAGATGTGAGAATCTCATCAATGAGAAATACACTTTCCCTCTGGAATTCAAGTCAGATAACCCTGAATGAGTCTGATGATTGCAGTGGTTACTATAAGGTCTTTGCAATTAAATATTCTCGGGCATTTTGGCTAGCAAATTCGTATTAATTGTCCCTTAAGAGTTCCTACTTAACACAAGAAACAGACTGATGCTTTCTGGGGGTCATTGTATGGAAACAGTATCACAATTCTACCTTACATTTTGCTTCTCCAATGTAGGTAGGAAATCTTCACAAGTCTGTATTTATTGCAAATCCAGAGTTCTATCTTCCTGATTTTGTGATGTTTTAATCAGCTTGAATCACAATTTGGACAAATGGTTTAAGATCCTGACCTGTCTGTTGGTTCTTTGCTGGGCTTAACAAGGCAGAGTGGTGGACCTCATTCCTCTCTGGATCCTTTTCCTTCTGCTACCTCTGCCTCCTTGTCTCACACCACAAAACAAATACAAAATAAAATAAATGCTTACTTTTAGCTGTTAGGAAGAAAGGGGAAAAAAGCTAAAACCCATCCAGATGACCTGAGTTGGATTATGTGTGTTAGCTGTGACCAACTTGTTGGTCCAAGCAACTGAAAGTGAAAGTGGGCTAGTCTTAGATACATTTGAGTTCAGGTGTAGAAAAGATACCAGAAATCTGTTGTCTGCAGGAGCGTTCTTCACAGTCAGGTTCCATCTCCCCATTTAATAGCAACAAAGTTCATTCCTATACCAAGCACACACTACTATGTAGGAGCTGAAGTGAATGAAGCATCATTTGGCATCCCTTGATAAAATTCCTTAATCTGACTTGGATGTCTTCCATGCAGACAGCATAGTTAACCATGCTGGTTGGCTAAGCCTGCGTCACTTTATCATAGTTTAACATATTCTCAAGGTAAAAATCAAGGTACTGTTATCAAAGGGGGAACTACAGTGGGAAATGTAAATACTAGAATGAAAAGTCTTTTATTAAAAGTAAGGATGATACCAGAAGGCAACATCTAATGGTTTAGAAACAGCAGAGTAACACTAAGCCATATATTATGAAGAAAAAAAAAAAAAAAAGGCTGGGCTCTATTACTGGGACCCAGCTTGTAAACAGAAAGAATGCCAACAATAATCAAACACGTGACTAGAATGGGTATAGTACAGAAGGCAACAGGATTGTCATGGGTTCAAAGCCAGCATAAGCTACAAAAGTGAATTCTCTTTAACTTGGCAACCTGGGCGAGGCTATAGAGTAAGACTCTCTCAAAAAAAGCCAAAGTGGGGGAAGGAGGTGGCAAGAGAGAAAGGAGAGAGGGAAACAGAAAAAAAAGAGGGAGCGATGGAGGAGAGCTGCTCCAGCTGCTGCTTAGCAAAAGGAGCAGTAGGTTTTATTGATTTTCTGGGGTGGGTTGAACCTCTATAATTGTCAATTAGTCATGGGCACAGTTTCAAAGATGTTCTTCCCGTGTATAAACAGGCTGGCCTTGTACTTGGTGCACTAAAGGGTAGTCAGCTTCACTTAGGAACTGCTGAGTTATTCTGGTGTCATCATTTTGTGTAAATGTCCTAGTCTTGTGGTTTAGTCCAGGTCTATGACAGGGCCCTCAACTGCAGGTGCCTGTTTACAAAAAGACAAAAAAGAAAAGAAAAGAAGCCCCAGGCAAGGCAGAAGAAATGCATGCCGGTTACAATGAGCAATCAGTGACATTATCCCTACATTAAACAGTTCCCAAATGATCAGCATGTCTATATCCAAAGCCCAGTGGAGTATAATACACAGGGGAAGCAGCAAAGATGGCAGAATGACCTAAAGACAGAGATACCAAGTCTTTTATTCTATTTAGTTACCTACCAGGCATCTGTGAGCTCCAATGAAAAGTCAGTATTTGGCAGAAATGGTCTTCAGATTTCTACAAAATAGGTTATGTAACCGTTATCATAGGTGTTATCACCAGCAAGCTAGGAACATACTAAGAATGTAACCTCAGCCCTATGATCTCCAAAACTACTGATCTGTTTTAAGTCAAGTAAGAACACATACTGTGATTTTGCTCTGTCCGTGGGTCTTACATCAGAATTGATTCTAGGGAGAAAAGGGGAAGAAAATTAGAATTAATCATCAAAAATTGTGTTATTATGCTTGCTCAGATGCTTGCTATCTCAGGTAAAGCTCTTCAAACCACACAATCTTACCTCCCAGATTTATATCTCGGGCCCACTCGTAGGTAATATGAAAGAAGTACAGATAAATCTTAAAAGAGAACCAATGGCTAGGCTCGCCATTCAGGCTGCAAATACATAGAAGCAACTAGAAAGCAGCCAGATGGGGTGGTGCATGTTTTTAGTCCCAGGACTAGGGAGGCAGAGACAGGCAGAACTCTTAAAGTTTGAGGCCATCCTGGTCTACATAGCAAATAAGAAATCAACCAAAGCCCTATAGTAAGACCCTGTTTCTACAAATAAAAATAAGCAATGAAAGAGTAGAAGAGAGATACAAAATGCAAAATCCACATAAAGCTTTCTTTTTGGGGGTTGTTATACCGAGGAGAGGTGTAAATAAGTCAGGACAGTGAAGACAGAAGATTGTAAGTATCGAGTAAATTTCTTCAGAAATTTAGTGCGATGTGATATTACCTTGAGAAACAAAGACAGAGGGCTTCAAAATGACTTTTGTGTTGTTGTTTTATGTTGTATGTTTCATCTTTAAAACTGATGAAAAAGTGTGTTCCTACTCATGGTGTAGTGTGGTGCCATATTGCGTATTTAATAAAATCAGCCTTGAATATCAGAGGACAGAGCCATCTCTCCAGCCTTTTTTTATTTTTGTTTTTGTTTGTTTGTTTTGACACCACAGTCTAGAATTGTTGTCCATATGAGAAAAAAAAATGGATAAATTAATAACAATTGATTCAATTTGACCTTTTGTTAGAAGATGCATTTATTTATTTAAGGCATAGGCCCTTTGTACTTAGTGAGTGTGGCCCTAGATCACTAAAATGATAACCTACCAAAACAGTTTCTTTGTCCACACTGGAGAAATTACTTTGAAGGTTTTATATGTAACTAACATAGAATCAAAATCACATCTGTGGAGAGATGGCTCAGAGGCTAAGAGGATATGCTGCTCTTTCTGTGGACCCGAGTTTGGTCCCCAGCATCCATATCCATATTTAGCCTCTCACAACTTGTGTAACTTTGGATCTAAGGAGAATCCAATGCCTCTGGCTTCTAAGAGCAAGAGCAACTGAACTCACATGTACAGACACTCTCTCTCTTTCTCTCTGTCTCTGTCTCTGTCTCTGTCTCTCTCTCTCTCTCTCACACACACACACACACACACATTAAAATAAAATCTTAAACAAAGACATGCATAAAACGATGATAAAAAAAAAAAAAAGGAACCTAGGTTAACTCTGTAAATTGAGTGTGTTAGGGGAGGGAGGAAGTCATCATCCCCATGGTAACAGGAATTCATCCCATCTAACATCCTTTGCTGTGAATAGTTTAACCATTTTTCTGTTGCATTACATCATTACACAAGTAAGTTGACAAATGATGTAGCCTTTGCTGGCCTCAAACTCACAGAAATCCATCTGCATGTGCCTTTATAGTGCTGGGATTAAAGAAGTGAACCACCACATTCCCACCCAAGCCCAACCACCCCACTTTCCTCACTGCTAGCTTGGATTCAAGTTCAATCCAGTTGATAGGTATTAAGTGACTTACAATGTTTAAATCTTGCAAACAAACAACTCCCTTTCTACTTCATTGTGCATTTCTAGTTTGTGGAGTGATTTGAAATATCCCTTAAAATTTTACAACAACAGCATGAATTTTTGCAACACAGAATGAAATTCATGATCAACCAGTTATTGGAGAGGGACTAGTCATAAATGATAATCATTAAATGCTTTCTTTTTTCACCCAAATGTCACAGGATATAATTTAAGGATGTAGTTCCTCCACTTCCATGCCCTTGATCTACGAAGTACTATGTACTTGGTCTACCTTAAAAAGGAGGAGAAAGAATGATTAAAGACATCTTGCATTCAAGTGGATTTGTACATGAGACACAATTAAAGAATATTTTCTATCTTTATTGAATCATGAGCTATGCATGCCCTTCCTGCTTTCTCAACCTTTATTAACTGATATCCCAAGGAAGAGGATCTTTAAGGATTTGCTTTTTATTCACTGGTAGCTTTGGGATTATTTCGAGATGTGAAAATCCTTAACTTTTAGTGCTTTATTGATGAAGGGACTCACCATCATTGTTATTGTGTGACAACATGTGCTCGTAGGAGGAAGCTGAGCCAACTCTGGACCACTGCACCAAGTGAGTTGGCCCCCAACAGTGAACAGTCACAACTATCGCTTTAGGCCAAGAACATAGAGATTGACTACAAATTATTGCTTGTGGTCCACTTCCAGTTTCTAAGTGCAAACATACCAAAGTTTATTTTAAATTTGAGCCAGTCAGACATTTAGTAATATACATCAAAGAAGGAGTGAAGGCTTCCCCTGTTTATTATTTCAACATGATGTCTGTCCCAATAAAGCATGCACACAATAGAGCACTGAGAGAAGTCTTTTAGTTCGGTGGTTTGCCCTTAAATCTGAACATATACTTGTAAATTAATCCAAAACACATTGTCACGTTCCAATCCCTCTGAAAGCTGATTGTTCTCAATCACTCTTTTAATTTTAGAAATCCAGTGGCCGACTGCCAGGACACTTACAGATCAGCAGTCCACCCCATGTACAAAGGGGGCATGGATCTGGAGTGCTCCAAACCCACAGCATGGCATTCAAAAGACTTAAAACTTATTCTAGTCTTCCCTATTAATTAGGAAACAAGCCATCTGTGCAAGGTGAATTTTGGTAAGGTACCAATGTTTTTAATGATTCTGGATGGAATTTGAAACTGCTTATGAAATATAGAAAGTATAGTAAGGGATTCCCAAGATAAAGTGCACTGTTTATAAAATTCTTTAGTCATTTGACTACATTTCTAATGAAACACTAGAAGGCATTCTTGTTATTCAGTCAGAATTTACAATCAAACTTGAAGGAATTGGCTCTGTGGTAATCTAGTAACCTCTACTTTCTACTCTTCTGTAAACTATGTTTCTCATCTAAACACTCTCTTCCTATCTCTCTTCCTCTCTCTCTCTGTCTCTGTCTGTCTGTCTGTCTGTCTGTCTGTCTCTCTCTCTCTCTCTCTCTCTCTCTCTCTCTCTCTCACACACACACACACACACACACACACACGTACACACGTACACACGTACACACGTACACATGCACACATGCACAGAACATGGCCAGGGTAAGGGGTAGGAGGATGCAGAATAAAGCAGCAGTACACTGAGGCATGTTATATTTCCAGCCCCTTTCTATACATTGGTGGAAGGCCTCTTTTTATTCATTTTGATCCTTGCTGCTTGTACCATTTCTCTCCCTAGGCTGACACCTACAAGCCTAGCCTTCCAAAGTCAGAGTAGTAGAAACACAAAAGGGCACCACTGCCTTGAATTTGGCCAGGAAATACCTTGACAAGAAAGGATTAAAAAAAAAATTGTCATTTGCTCCCCAACCAGTGTTTTGAGTCAATTAAAATTTGTACTCTAGGCCTCCCTCCTCCAGTTTGAAGGTACCTACAGGTCCGTGATGAACAATCCTTGTTTGTGAGTCATTCGTTTTCTCTATTACCAAAAGGAGAATAGAGGACAATCACATTGTTTGGACGAATCGGAGTGTTAGCAGGAGTATTTGTCATGAAGGCAGAGTGCAGTACCTGACTGGCAGCGATTGATGGCCAGGAATGAGTGTGAGTGGCCGAAGCAGCCTCATAGGATGCAAATTACTGACTGTGGATTCCAATTTACCCTGTTCATTTTTCTTGCCTGTGCTGAAGACCATTAGTGGTTTTTGAAGCAGTGAAGGGGTCATTACTAATGTGGGGAGACTCTAGCGGGAGGGGGAAGGAGGGGCAAAGCCTTCTGTAATTACACAGCTTTAAGGAACAGGCTGCAGGCCCTAGCCAAAAAAGTGTCAACACCTCGCAATCAGAAAAATTTATTTTCATTTTATGCTTAACCCATATTAACTCAACATTATCATCTTTCTTTGTTAACATTTGCAGAATATTAAAAGCCTGGCTTCTATATTAATACAGATCTAGTTAACCCTTTTGCTATAGACACAGGATTTTGTTGAACCTGATTGCATGAGAGTTCTTGAATAAACAATCATGCACATTTTGGAAAATGTACACTATTATGAAAGATGAAATACCTGAGAATTGAATTTTTAGATGATTGAAAAACATCCCTTCTCAAATGCAGGGATGATTAGAATACGTTAAAGACTTATTTGTATTACTCTTAGTTGTGTGTATGGGGGGGGGGGGAGCAGCGTGCATGTGAGGGCAGGCGCCATTATAGCCTAGAGGCCCCAGATGGAGCTGGAATCTCAAGCAGCCCTGAAATGTTCAACATGGGTTCTGGGAACCGAACTCTGCATAGATCCTCTGCAAAAGAAGTAGAAGACTCCTCAGCACTGGGCCACCTCTTCAGCTTCTTGATGATACTTTAGAGATGCTGCTGAGATTGGAACTCAAGGCTTTCTGTCTATGAACAGCTATGAAACGAGAGGAAAAGTTTACCTTTGTGCTTAAGAAAGTCAGTAAATCTTGAACTGGACCTTATGGAACAGATGTGTTTGTAACTATGTACCCTCCAGCACAGAACTTTTTGAAGGAAATGTATGATTATAAAATAACAATGCTGGGTTTCAAGATGAGAGAGGTGGGGGAAAGGAGAATAATGGGAGCGCTGGTCTTTATCAGTGAGACTGAACTGTGATGGACGGAATGAATTAAAAACTGAAACCTATGGCTTTGTTCTCTTGTTGCTGTACTTGACATTAACATGGAAAAATTCTATAGGAAGCATGACATATAAGTGACTCCTTCTTCCCTGGGGTGTGAAATTTATGCCTCAAGTGAGGGATGGGTAGCTTAATCATTGTACTTGACACTGATAGCTCAGAGACCTGGTAAAAATTAAAGATTCACAACTACATCTCCAGAAAGCATTCTGCATCCAATCATTTGCCTTGGTTTCCAAAATAGTTGTGATTACATATTGGCCCGTGGTCCAAATGTAGTTAGCCTCATGTCAAGTAATAAACAGTAGTTATGGAGACCAGCTTTTCAATAGTAGTATAGGGTATGAATTCTGCATAATCCACTAGTGAGCAAAGGAACAGGGATTACAAATTCCCTACATACAACAAACAGGAATAGAAATACCCAGAGTTCTGATGCCATTCTAGGATTATTTTCCATCCCCTGATGATCAAAGACATAGAGTGATCTAGGACCTGGACTTTCATTGCTGGTGCCATGGAGTGTGACAGGAAGTTGTGATGCCCCTAGTGATGCCAGTCCATACTTGTCAACAAGTTAAATATATTTTTCATGTGATGAGGAGAATCATGCTGTGGAATAAAGAATGCACCAAAGGGTGGTTTCACGCTTAGACGTATGTACTTCTTTCCCAACTTCTGATGCATCTTTTAAAACATTTGTCTTTTCATTAGCACCCGTACCCTTCCGAAGAGCAGAAGAAACAGTTAGCCCAAGACACAGGACTGACAATTCTCCAAGTAAACAACTGGTGAGTGACCCCAAGATCTTCCTCCCTTAACTGAAGTGGGGTTTTTGGATAATTAATTGTTAAATTGTCTTTCTTAGTTTTGTTCTTGGAACAAAGGTGATCAAAAACAATGTCTGCTTTTCTTTCCCTACGGTGAGGGACAGACAGCCTAGTCATGTGGGGTGCGTAGGGTTTCTTCTGACTATTTCTTCTTTGCTTCTCCCCTAAGCTCCCTCCTCTCACCTCTGATGCTTTCGAATTCTCCAGCGGAATCAAAAATTCTGTCTGGCTTTTTCCTGCCAGGTACCGTCTGTGTGGTTTTTTGCACAAGGCTCATACACAGCCTCTTCTTCTGGGCAGGTTCTTTTATTCTGAACTCTGAGGAACAATGTAGACACAGAAGTTTGGGGGTTTGTTCTGTTTCATTTTGGAGTTTTTCGTTTTTTGTTTTTGTTTTTGGTTTTGGTTTTGGTTTTGTTTTTTTTTGTACCTTCTCATAGGTATTCATTTACTCTAATTTTTTTTTTTAATAAAAGAGGAGCATTTTTCTGTTTTTAGGTTGTGATTTAGATTACTTGCATGGTGGTATATGGGCCATCTACCCTTTGTACTTGGCTTAGAGAGTAACTGAGGAAAAGGGAGGGGTAGGGATTAAATAAAATGATCACAGTGGCCAAGAAATGATATAGGAATTACTTATCAAAATACTGGCCCAGGTTTTATCAGCGGCTTAATTTTGTTCAGTACATTCTTGGGGTGATGTTCAGATTAATTGAACTGACAGTTCTCTTTCAAAATTCAGGGGAAGTATTTGCACGGATTTCAGGCCTTATACAAACTTAATTACATGGAACTCCACTTTATCATTCTAATTCCATGTAGCAGAGGTTGTATTTACAAATGAGAAGTCTCTGGCTTTATTCACAGCTTTCCTTAATATATTTATCAAAGCAGGTTCATTTACAAAGTGCTCTATCTGTGGGATACAGGCAGGCAGACATTAACAAAGCTTTTAGGTTTATCAGGCTCTGTGCCTGATGAGCTACCCGAGGGTCAATTGATTTTGTGGTTCTGTGATTCATTTTTTTCTCATTTTTCTAGGATCACAATGAGAGACATGCTTGGAGAATTAGCCAGTTTGTCTGCCTTATCTGTCAGGCAATTTTTTTTTTCCCAGGGAAGTCAAGCTACTTAAATTGGCCACAGGAACTGTCGTTATCTGCCTTTAATGCACCCTATAGTGTGGATAGCATTTCAATTACACCAGTAACCAAAGCTTAGCTGCAGCCCTTTTCATGCCTAGTGTTGTACAGAAAGTGATGTGCCTACCTACAGAAGCAGAAAATTGAGTTGCCTTGCTTCTGTCAGGGTGATTAATGCAGAAATAAACTGCTAACCTGAAAAGAGAGGCAGAAAGAAAGGATAGACAATACAGAATTCTCTTTAATTTTCTTCTAAAGATTGAAGCTATGTACATTTAAAGATACCCTTTAGAGCAAAAATCTTGGAAGAAAGGTTATAATCTCCAGAGGAAGATGTGCCTGGACTACCAGTGATAGGGTCCTCCTGATGTAAATATGTGTAAATGTATATATTTTCTCATTCATATGCTCAGCTCAAGCAGTCAGCGGCCTGAAACAATAAAATAATACATTCTGGGTTAACTTTGGGAGATTTGATCTCACTGTTCTCACATGCAGACTTCTAGTGTAAGCTCCTGCAAATCCAATGGTGCTGTGTAAAATTAGCAGCTCTTTATAATTATTTTATTTATTTTTGTGAATTTGGGCACATTCAGGGAAGTTGTGGTGAGACTATCTGAAAGAAATGTAATGTTTCCATGCTGATATTTGGCATTGACATTTGACCTTTCTTTGAAAACGCTGTCACATATCATCCGTTCCCAGAAGTTTTTGATGTAGTCATTGCCCTTGAAGAGAAAAGACATCTCAGTCCTCAATCTAAAGAGCAGCCTCCCTCCCAGACACCTGGCTGGAGCCTGGAAGAAAGGACCCTTCCTTTCTGAATTCTGCGGAGCCCCAAGGCATGAGCAGGAGTTCAGTTGGTGTGATATTTTGGGTTTCTTGTTTCTCTGTTATTTGGGCCACATTTGCCGAGGGTGAGGAAGGACGGTCTGTCATGCGGCGCACTTGTCTTAATTTGGGATAAATGTTGACACCTCTGTCTCTACAAAATCATTCCATCTTTCTGATTTTCACACTTCCTTCTGAAAAAATTCTGTAATCCTGCCCTCCGGTCCAATTCTTAGCTAATAGCTACCATAACTTTGATAATAAGGTGTGACTCCTAAGGACAGCTCCTCAAGTACCCCTGAAACACTGCCAAGAGTTTAAGGTGGGGGTGGGGGAGCTACCTGGGATTTCAGAAAAAAATCTGAAAAGAAACACTCCCCACCTTGGTACATTTTGAACTTGTCCATCGCCTTGAGTCACCTTTGAAACAGCGCTGTCTAGCCTCTTTTGGGAGACTTCAGAGTCAGACCTCAGGTGTGAGACAGTATAAGAGTAGTGAGCTATAAGTGGGTTTTCCAGGCCCTGAGAGCTGTCACTCTCTGGAGTAGAGGGTCAAAAGTAGTTTCTGGGACTGGAGAGATGGCTCAGTGATTAGGAGCACTTGCTGTTCTTCCAGAAGATTCAAGTTTGATTCTCCACACCCAAGTTAGGTGGCACACAACCACCTATCTCTTCAGCTCCGGGGGATCCCCAGCACACACACACACACACACACACACACACACGGCATGGACAGCAACACATACATAGACAGACACACTGTCCCACATGTCAATACACACATATACATAAACAGAAGTTAAATTTAAAAGAAAAGATTTAAAAATGAATAGTCTCTGAATTTAGAAACACACACCCTCACCAGCCAGCTACGGCCAGGTGTTCAGTCTTGCGTGCCACTATATCCAATGAGTTAGAGTGGTCAGGGAACCCTCCAGACCAGTCAGCTCTTCTGTCATTCTTTTCTGCTTCTCACTTTTGAAGCAGAAAGGCCAAGGTGTTTAAGCAGGACTGTAAAATAACATCCACAGTAATAAACACAGAACGTGGCCCACACACCTAATGAGAGCAATGCGCTGTAAAAGTAGGCCATCCCCGATTAGGAGCTAAGAGCAAACAAACAAAACAAGTTTAGGAGATAATTGAGAGAATTGAAGATATTGGATCTTTGAAGCTTGTGGTAGAACTGACCCCAGAGATCTTTCCTGATGTATTTATAGTAGAGCATGTGCAAAACATGACGGCACAACCAAACCAAAGGGTGACTTCCAGAAGGAGCAGCATTTACGACACCAATGTCATTTTCCTCCAATTATCTCTCAGAAGTCCATGAATAATAACCCACTCAATTACGATTTTTTTTTCAAGATGATATTAGAGATGAGGGAGTGAGGCATGGAGTCTCACACCTGTAACCCTAGGACTTGAGAGACTGAGGCAGGAGGAATACATTGAATTCAACACTAGCCTGGACTATGTAGTAAGTTCCGGGTCAATTTGGACTATAACATTATGCCTTGTCTCAAAAAGCCAAAAGCAAGATCAGGCATGGAAGAACATGCCCTTAATAATTAAAAATAAATAATTACAAAAACAGAGAGAAAAATTATTTGGCACAATGGCATAAATAAATTATTTACCAAATAGCTGGACAGCTAAAATGGAGAGTGTTTTCTGTAAGGTAACATACATACTTAAAGGGAAACTTTTTAAATGCAGACAACAACCTATGGCGTAGCTTCTCTGTTAAACAAAGGCAGACTTTTGGGGTTTCTTGCATTTGGTTTGGGTTTTTCCTTCTTTGTCAGGGAAGGTAAGAGCTTACAGATTCCTGCCAAGGTTAGAGGGCATAGAGGAAATTTTGAGTTATCTACACTGACATTTTCTAAGGAGGCATACTTACACTGAGAAAGTTCTCACTTCGGTAATGTTTTTGCTTGCATGTGTGCATCTTTGACAAATATAATAGTTGAAATATGGCAGTCTCACTTTCACAGACCACAGCTGGGGATAGGGAGGCAGTGGATCAGCAGATCAAACGCTTGTTACACAAGAAAAAGGACCCAACTTTCAAGCCCAAGCTCACATGAGGCTCAGAACAGTAGTACCCATCTAAGATCTGTGTTGAAAGTGAGATGGGAGGCAGAGGGAAGAGCAACCAGAGGTTCGGGGCTAGCTTAGCTTACACAGCAGATGACAAAGAAACCTCGTCTCAAGGTGGGAGCTGAGGACCAACTTCCAATGTTATCCTCTGATTCCACACATCCATCATAGTACATGCATACTGCACTAACATGCATAAAAACACTCATACGCACATCACACTACACACACACACACACACACACACACACACAAAGAGAGAGAGAGAGAGAGAGAGAGAGAGAGAGAATTCCCTATCCATAGACAAATTTTATTATTGCTGTTTCATTATTTTGAGACAGATTCTTGCTTGCCCAGAATTCTCTATGTTGTTCAGGTTGGCCTTGAACTTATAATCTTCACCTATTCACCTGAGTTTTGGGAGTATAGGCACATATAATCACATTTGTGGATTTTCTAGAAGGTACAGGAGCTTGTTCCCTTAGGACTGAGGGCTTCTGAGAGTCTCCTGGGCTTCAGTGTACCTTCCCAATAGTCTTCCTTCCTTTCAACTTTAAGGCAACTCAGAGCCTTCCCAGATATCAGCACAGGGGACTTATCTTTCTTCCGTGTGAAACAGAACAATGCAGGTGTAAAGTACACGGTGGGAAGAACCAAAGGAAGGCAACATGGTTGGGACTCTGAAGTCCTGATTAAAGTGTGGGCAGCAGCCGGATGTTGCCTGAGGAAAGGAACAATATTCCCTAGGAACCTGCCATCCTCCCAAATTCATCTGGGTGCTTGCACTTGAAGAACTGCCATTGTGTTCTAGGTGGGCTTCAGCAGGGACATGCTTGCAGGCTTGTGTAAGTGAATTTCCGAGTCCAATTTGAAGCCTAATTAGTAGGAAGCAGAGTAAGTGGTGAAAAGGTCGTACCTTTTACAGCAAAGAAAAGTCATTTTCCACAGTATGTGTGTTGTCATTGCGCCCCCAGAGAGCAGACACCAGGAAATATGTTGCGATATTAGGACATCAAGAGTAAGCTGGGAATTGAGGGAAATAATTTTTGCGGTAAACATATGGAATAATTGGCCAGTGGTGCAAGGAATGTAAATGAGGAACAGAGACAGCTGGACACTTTTATCTCAAGAGAGAAAGGATTGAAGGATTGAGTGGTAAACCAGGGAGGTGGGGTTGAGAAAAACCCTAGATGGAGCAAAGCCTGCTGAACTAAATATCCTCTTAGTGTTCAGCAGTTTCCACCGTGGCCATTTGTTAAATGCATAGCTGCCGTCTGTGGTGATTATTTCTAAGTAACATCTATGTTTCAGAATAAAAATCCATTTGAATCTCAAGTCAAATTTGCCAGGTGCTAGATTCATTGTCAGCATTTAATGTGCTGAGGCTGCCAATGCTGAAGAAATTGGGGGGGAAGGCATGCTTTTGAACTCCAGTATTGAGAGCTGGAGGTAAGAGTTTTCTCTCTCTAGATCCCTATGTCAGAAAATTCCAAGCCCTGGAAGGGAGGAGGAGAGGCCAAGGGGAACCTGATGTTTCCAGATGTCTCCAACTTGCCCCATACTGTCTTCTGCTAACCCGAAGGGGTTCCTCCTAACACACACTCTCTAGGCTGTGTTAGCAATAGGACTTCCATCCCTGTCCATCTCCACAGAATGCTAAACATTCCATTCATGGGTCCTATTATTTTTTTCCTGGAGATCTACAATTATTTTTAAGAAAGAAGGAGTAAAGTGGATGAGAAGTTAGAAGAAGATAGGAAAGAAAACACATTAGGGGTGCCTAACTAGAGGGGCTGCCCTGAAATTTCAGTGGCTTTCGGTTTGCTCTGTCTGCTCTGCAGGAAATCCAACAGCGGCTAAGATAGGAATCTATGTGTATGTGGCTTACCAATTTTGAATAAGAGGCAAAGTGACCAGACTACATTTCCCATTTCATGAAATTCTCACAAAAAAAAATGTGAACTTTGAGGCTACGTCATGGACGGGGCTGCCAGGCTTCCCATCCATTGCCCTCTCAGATCTAGACATTTTCTATCCTGTATTGATGGAAGTACCATTTCCAGAAATTTCGATGGAGTCCAAATGTAGGCGAGCAGCTCAGACTCAGCAAGAGCCTTTTAAAAGTGGTAAACAAAAGGAGCAGAGTAGAAATAAAGGGGGGCGATGCCAGCGAGGGATGCAAAGGGGAGGTTTGAGGCAGTCCCTTACATTCAATTACACCCACTCCTTTGTGCCTCTTCCTTTTTTCTTTATAAAGAATGAAATATGGTTTTCATAGCAAGCTGGCAGCATTATCTCAGGATGCATATTTCTTTGCTGGGCCAGAATGTCAATAAACGGAGAAAAAGTTGCTCGTTTAGAGGAATTTACAGTACTGGAAAGAAAACGCCAAACAACGAGAAAGAATGCAACAAAATTTTGAAACAACTCCAAAAAGAAAAAAAAAAAAGTCCCTTAAATGTTTAAATAAGAAAACTTTGAGAGAGAAAAAAAGTCCTCATATTGAAAGTTGTTGTTCATTCAGGTCTCTACATTGCAGCAGGAAAATTGCCCTAAAATGTGTTTGGGGTTTTGTTTGTTTGTTTTTTGGGGTTTTTTTTTTCTTAAGGGTTTTTAGGATAAACCTCCTCTTTCAGTGACAGGAACAATGAGCTGCAGACAGCTCTTGCATTAGGCACAGGGCTCTACCTACCTCTACACTTCATTAGGCCAGCATTTGGAAGAGAGACAAGGTTTGCTCAAATAGGACCTTTTTCTTTCTCCGTGGGCCTCATCTGCATGGTCTCTCCAGTAATGCTGAGAGAAAAGCCTGCAGGATTTGAGGGTAGGAGGCTATTGACTTAAGTATTTTCCTCTTTTTACGGAGAGAAAAAAAAAGTGAAGCGACATCATTGAAAATATTACAAATGTAATATAGCAACTGATTTAGTATTTCTAGCTCTAGTTACAGAAAATTAAAGATCCTCTTAAAAACAAAACTTTTTTTTTTTTTCAAAAAAAAAAAAAATCGAGGAATTGTGATTTTCCAAATGACTCTTAAGTTACTCTAGAGTGTAGTGAACACTTGGCTGTGCAGTGCTGCTACAGAGCCTGGAAGTAAATGGCGTTAAAATGATAGAAAATAGATCAGAATGGATCGATACTGTGCCGTCCTGTCTTTCTCAATTTTTTGGATCTTATGTGTCTGATGATTGACTGCTGCAGCTGGGTTCTCGTTTTCAGGGTTTTTGGGTTTTCCCCCTACTGTGGGGCTTTTTCCAGTAAAATTTTCTGCAATATTGAGTACTTTTAAAATTCCTTCCAGAAATGTGCTTTTCGAGAAGCCCTGTCTGAACAGTCTTTGGGCTGACTGCACCTGTACACTTCACCCCTTCATTCATGCATTCTCCCACTGGAGAGCAGCCCTGTAAAAATTACTTAATTGAGATTCTGCTCTGTTAATGAGTAAATGTAGGTCCTATTAACCTCGTGATCTTGAGGACTGGTTTGTTGTTACTATGGCTGTTTTCATTGTGTTGGGTTGTGTTGGATTTTTTTATGTATAAGCGTGAGCAGGGGTAGGTAGCCCTTCCTTGTGCCTACCCTACTTCCACAACCCCACTCCATTAGGACACCAAGAACTACTTGTTTCTATTGTGTAAACAAGGAAAATCAATTTATGCCTGGAAAATAAAATCCTTCGGAGATTGGAGAAAGAAGTGGATTGGGGCCTCCGTTTTCTTCTCAATATTGCTTTTCTCAAGTTCTTTTCCTGTTCATTGTTTTCATCTAATCACAGCATCCAGTGTTGTTTCCGGTTTGCTTCTGTTTTTGCGGGTGAATCGGAATCATCACTGCTGACTGGTCATTCCCTAGAGATTAGCTGCTGACTCCCAGCCCTCACTCAGATTCACACATTCTGCACTGAAGTTCTTTCTTTTTCTTCGCTGGCAAAGTAAACACTGGGGGATAGAGCATTTCCAGATACTCCGTATCTTTTAGATAAGTCCCAGCCGGCTGAGGTTCCCGGTTGTTTAATATGGGCTTCTAGACTTCCAAACTCCCCTCAAGCCTTTAGATGAGCAACGAAAACTTCAGCAGACCTAGTTCAGAGTGCTTGGAACAGGGAATGAATTCTCTAGATGTGAATTCAAACCTACCTCAAAATTCACAAGGTGAAAATTCTCCCTAGGGATCTTGACTTAATTAATGCCTTCAACTCGGCTCTTGAAAAACAAACACAAACAAACAAACAAGCAAAAACCTGTGTCTTCTTTGACCAAGGGTGTTTTCTTCCACCAAATTGATAGGATGATGTCTTCCTGGCCACAGGTTGCATACTTCATGCTGTATGATATGGTTGATAATGTCAAAGCGAAATGATCTTCTATTTTGAAATTACATTTTGAATTTTTTTTCACTTAACTCTGAAACATGTGCCGGTTTTCAAAAATGACACATTATTTCTACAATAAAGAAGAGTCTCTGGACAACACTAACTCCAAGTGTATACCACAACAGAAGCTAACAAAGTGGCCTGTTCTTTTTTTCTAAATTGTGGATCTTATTCTTAGTGTTTTAATGTGCTAGTACGGTTGGAAGGCTGCACGGGGATTCGTGAGCAATTTTCCTCTTAAAAATCTGTACAAAGAAGCTCAATGGAATTTGGCCCCAGCTGGTTTATTTCCTGTGTTACCTGAGGCCAGGTGAGACAGGGCAAATTCCAAATACCTTCTTAGCCATGAGGCTACTCCTGGATCTGTGTGCTTTAGTGTGACTCCGGTGTTACACACGCTGGTCTCCTGTGAACCCAAGCTCTTGTCATGCTTCTGTGTTTGTGAGTTGGTGCTTGATGGCAGGGACCAGAGTCACAGACTGGGAAAGAGAAAGGCCAAATCCTCTCTATAAAGAAACAAGCCAAGTTAGGGATGTATTTTTTTTCATAATGATATTACAAAAGCAACGTTAGAAAACAGGAAACAGGTGATGTGTAAAATAATTAGCACCAAAAGGAACATAATAGGTGACTTATTAAAATCCATACACGGATTATATGACTCCATCAGGTTCAGAGACCAGAGAGCACGTGACTCAAGTGCTATTTCTGAGGGGATCGCCCCAGTGCACTTTGTCAGCTTAGTGCTTCTGACATTAAATAACCTGCAGGTGTGATTGATTGAGTAACCCTCTGACAGGAACGAGGAGCTGGAATCTCCTAGTCCTTGCTGAGCCAGGGCTCTGTTTTCATTACCTTCTCCAAGTATTACATTTAGTCAACCGAGTTATGTGTAGTTCTGGGGGAATCTCTCCTGTTCCCAGAAGTCATTGTTCCACTCATAATAAAATTATGCTATCAATTTGCCACAAGAGAAACACTGGAGTTCACTAAATTATTGCCATGTGTTTTGCACTAAAGACAAAGTGATAGCAATTAAAAAAAACAAGCACCCCTGGATTCTGTTTTCTAATGGGGAGGGGGGGAGCGAGGCTAGTTCCCAAGGGAGGTCGTGTCTCCCTTTTCCATATTACAAATTTCATTTTCCTTAATTAGAAAATGGAGCTTATAGGAATGAGCAGGGGCTTTAAGTGAAGAACGAAGAAAGAAACCTGAGCTGAGCCCTAAATAATATGTCAGAAAATGACAACTTGCCTCCCTCAAGACTATTTCATTTGAAAGATTTGCTGGGTTACATTAGGCTTAGATAGATTTTTCTGAAAATGGGGCCATAACCCACAGACTAAAATATATATATATATACACACACACCCCAGCTTCACAGTTCTACAGATAAGTCAAACCCATACCTTGGTCCTATCACGGTGACAAGTACATACTTCTTAGCACTCACCTAGGGCGCCAGTTTCAGGATGTGTCTCCCCTGGGATTGGAGCTTTAGTTAGGATATAAGAATATCATGCTTTTTGATTATCAGCAGGATCTAATACCCTACTGTTTTAATTCATATTCTGCTAGGTTAATTAAAGGATGGCCAATCATTTGGTCTCAGGAGGAAATCTTGACTGTTCTTACCCCCAAATAAATAATGTCTGCCGTCTTACCATCAGATTGATGATAAAATGAATTTAAAAATTTCTATGTTATGCTGAAGTCATTTTTCATTCCATTGGACAATTCAAGTATCTCCAGTCCACGCAGTGGTTCACTAATTTTAAATATTTTACTAATTTTTTATATTTTGCAGTATATTATCATGAATTGCATTTCCCCCCCCCCTGAGGAAAATGTTAAAAAAAAAAAAAGGTACCTAGGGAAACTAGTACTTTATGGAGGTTATATGATTTTCCCAGATAACACCAGAAAATTGTTAACCAAGGGGGAAATGAAACAATGAATACCCCCATTGCTAAATCTTCCTAGAGAAAACCTTCCACAGCCTAACGGTAGAATTTACCAAGAGACTAAAATGGATCCAAAGACAAAATTCCTCTTTCGGACATGACACCGGGGTGTGTGTTGTGGGCATTTGACTGTGAGAGCAAACAAGCCAGTGGTCTGGAACAATTTAGGGATTTGTGTTCTGCCTTTGAATTGAGGTCTTAGTAAGTATTCATAACTTGGTACTAAACTGAATTCAAGCCACCTAGAGAGAAGGCTCAGGAAGGAAACACTTGAAGCATCCATTGAGGGAAGAGGGCCACCACTCAGTGAGCTGTTTCTTACAGATTAGATCCGAAGTTCATTAGGAATCAGAAGAAGGAACTGGCTTTCGTAGGCAGATAGAAGCAGCATGAGAGACCCTGAGTCCTGCAGGAAAACAGTGCCTTTTCTTACTGGGGAAAATAAACTTGCAAGTACCTAATGCGGAGGGGGGGGGGGGGGGCATGTGGAGAGGAAGAGGGAGGGAAGGAGGGCCAGACCCCCAGAACAGTGGAAGAGCAATGTTCACACATAGCACTATGCAATGTGATCTGTGAAGGGAATGGACCAGGACATCATCAGTAGCTTGGGTCTCATTCCAACCCAGACAATGTGTGTGATCTTGAGCAATTTATCCTTTCTTAGTATCTATGCCCTCATCCATTAAAGAATGGGGACTGGGTGATTTCTTTAAGGTCCTTTCTATCCTTAAAATTCTATTATTTTATTATTCTAAGCCTGTGAACTGCAAAAAAAAAAAATCTAGTCAAAGCAAGATGAAAAATGATTTTAACTATTGTGTCTTGAATTGATTAGGAGAAGAGATAGAGAGACCAGCCATAGGAGGCTCGGAGGGACTTAAACAAAGCCCCGAATCAGGACTTAGCTATTAAAATGAAGAAAAGAGAAACCAATTTTTATCGCTATTGTTAAAAACCGTAGCAGGATTTAGTGACTAATTCAGCATGGGTAAGAATAGAATGAAAGGCAGAACTCCAGGCTCTGGGCTTTAGGGAGCATGGGCTTGGAGCTGATTTCCACGATGACAACGGATTGTGTGTGTGTGTGGGGGGGTGATTTCTCTGGGAAGATGAGCTTGTTTTCACAATAGGTCACAAAAAATAGAGATGAGCCCTTGAGGGGAAGAGGTCAGAATAACAGGAAACCCTGTAGGACCACACAGAGGGGGCAAAGGTAAGTCTGAGGGTACAGATGTTATTCAGCATAATGACAACAGATGAGCCTTTCCAGAAGGAGAGGAGGTCTTGGTGACAGGGAGGAAACCATGCTGATCACTGCTATTTGCAGCACTCTGAAAAGCCTGCACCCCATAGATAGCTCCATGAGAGCATCCTCAGTGATAATGCTGCACAAGGCAAGATTGCAATTTTGAAGTTACTGGCCAGTTGGATGGGGCAAGTAGGTCTGTGGAAAAGTGTAAATCTCTGTAAAGCTCAAAGACCATGGGACCAGTGAGATGGCACAGAAAGTGAGGGTGCCTGCTACTGAGCTGGAGTTCAGTCCCCAGGGGAACCATGTGGTAGAAGGGAGAGAGAGCACCCGTTTTCCCAGGTTGCCTTCTGACTTCCACATAAATCTGTGGCACACAGGCTTATTTCTTCTCTCAAGCTTAGATGTGCTCAGAAGGGGTACACTTTCACATATCCTAAAACTATTGACTTAAATAGGCCACTCCCAGTTTTTCCACAGCTATGCAGCTTGAAAATCTTGTAAGAGTGTGGAATTATATAGCATTGTTTGTTTGGTTGGTTTTTAGTTTTTTGTTTTGTTTTCTGGGCCTTGCTTTGTTGTTTTCTGTTTGTGAAATTCCTTTGGGGTTCTACTCCTTCAGAGGTCAGCATCAAAATAAAAACAGTCTTTCTTCTAGAATGCTGTGGAGTCAGTTACAGAGAGTAATGTTCTAGAACAGCCTTCCGTGCTAACCAGTTCATGTACCTTGCCCTGACACTCTCAATAACAACTTGTAAACTTTGGAAAGGCAGCGCTGGAGAAAACTGAAATACCATCTTACTTAGCTTTGGGCATGGTGTCCATGAATACCTGATCTTGGTTACTTGGAAAAACTCTTCTTGCCAGGTAGATGGACGTCTTCTGGATGGTCAAAGGCCTTTCCACTAAGCTAAAGGAATAGGCAGTGAGTGGTTCCTAGAAAACTATTGAACTTAGACTCTTTGACATGGCCAGGTCAAATGACTTCTCCGTGTAGTCACCTTTATTTGTTAATGTTATCTCTATTGTTGTTGTTTGCTCTGTGTGTGTGTGTGTGTGTGTGTGTACACTCACACGTATGAAACATGGTCTCACTATATATCCCTGACTGTCTGGAAACTACTTCTGTAGACCAGAATGGCCTCAAACTCACAGAGATCCACCTGCCTCTACCACCGAAGTCCTAGGCCTAAAGGAGTACACTCCACATGCCCTGCCCTGATAATGGTATATAAACAAATTGTCTGTCTTGTTGAGTCCTGACCACACTATAAAGTCTCAACTTGCAGATAGGAATAACCATGCCACTTAAATAAGTCACTGAGACATTTGTGACATGCCCTCACTCAACATCTTATAAACTTCAAATAAATTTAGCAAGTTGCAAATAGGAGAAACTTTGTCATTTAAATATTTAAGTCAATGGGATTTTCTGTGACATCTGCCAATATCCCACGGCACAGGGTAGTCAACAAATCCCTGTCACCTGCAGCCCTGGACCCCTCCAAGCTAAGCTTTGCTTTCCTGCTCACTAAGTCCCACAATCGGTTTCTCACTGAAGTGTCTCATCCACAGATTCACTGTGTTGATGTATTTGCTAAAGCAAAGTTTGTCTGAGAAAGTCTCCCACATGTGAATGTTTTTCTTGTTGAGGGGTGTTGTTGGGTTCACCTAAGCTACATAAACCCGAGAATTCCAAATGACTCTGCTCTCCAGCGAGTTTAAAACCTTTCAGGAAACTAATCTTGTCCTTTCAAATGCAATGAACGAATCATCTTTGTTATCTAGTCCTGGCTATATTTGGAATAATATATGAAAATTTTACAATTTCTTCAGGAAAGACGAGTGTAACAGTCTGAGTCATTTTATGAGAATATATTATTTTATGACTCAAATCTTTATTTAAGGGGAGCATTAAATACAACATCAAACAGTCAGTGTAATCATCATTACAACAGAGCTGAATTTTATAATAAATCTCTCCCATGGTGCCCAGGGACATTTGCCTTGGAAGACTCAATTGCACTTAGCTTTTGATAACACCATGTGCAGGCAAAGGGACACCTTTCTTACCCACCAACCATCATTTCAATTATTAAACTGCTTCCAAAGTTACCTGTAGAAAATTTGGCTCCATTTAAAAATGTCCATCCCACTCCTTGAGGGTGTCGAAAAGGTCCATTTGCTGTATATTGTCATGGTATCCGCTGATGTGATTGGCCCTCAGCAGTCTCCCTACCAATACTTGTTTATAAGCACCACTGGTGAGGACAGGCATGGGGTACACCTGAGCAAAGATGCTTCTGCAATTCTCTCTCCCTGTAGTTAAAAACTGATCAGGGCACAAAAGCTTTACCAAAGTAATTGGAAATTTTAGTTGTAAAGAATCAGTCCTGTCAGCACTGGACAGTTGCTAATAAAGTTAAATACTGGATAAATTAAGTGAATAAATTGTAAGTGGAAAAGCCTTAAAAGTAAGTAATTTTGCCCCCAAAATGATATTCCCACCGCCACCCCTGCCCCCAAAATTGGGTTATGAGCAGAACAGATGATTTTCCAAGTTCTTGAGAAAGCCTGAAATAACACTGAGACAGGTCAAGTCCCCACGTTCAGAACTGTTCCCAGGGTACCCTCTCCTCACACCTCCAAATCCTTGTTTTCATCACTAAATTATCGCAGAAAAAAAAATGCCATTAATTCACTTTCTTTCTTTTCTACATGATGTCATAGTGCTGTTGTGACCTTGGTTTTTAAGAAAAAGTAAAGCCACATGCCTGCTAATTGTTATTACTGTGCATGTGACTTGTAAAGAATTAATCAGAAAAAACACAGTTGAAAATTTTACATTGTACTGAAGTACATTTTTGATTTTTATTTTATCTTATGCATATAGGTGATTTCGCTTGCACATGTCTGTGTACCACGTGCATGCCTGAAACCAGTGGGAGCTCCAGGACAGTACCCTGGAACTGGGGTTCCAGGCTCACGAGCTACCACATGCTGGGAATTGAACCTGGTTATTCTAGAAGTGCAGCCATTGCTCTTAACTTTTGAAGCATCTCTTTAGCCCCTTAAACACATTTTATTAAATGAAATGGATATGCATACTTTTTTTTAAAAAGCATGAAACCTTCATTTTGAATTTAGAAATGATTAAATTGCTTACCAGAGGACTGAGAGGGTGAGGCATGGCCAAAAAAACATGGGGAACATGGAACCTGAATTATATAATAAAAGTAAGACCTCAGACCTGAACGGGAGATTGCTAATGAAAGCAAGACTACTGTTAAAAACTGAACAATTAGCCCAGAGTGGGAGCCAGGGCCATATTGAATATGTGACCTTGGACTCCAACCAATTATGAAGAGTCAGGGCAGCCAGTGAACAAAGCAATTACAATGGGAGTCAAACCATTAAGGAGCCAAGAGTTCAATGGCTTTATGTGCCTGCCAAGGTATCCCTAGAACACCATATAATAGGAATTGAATAATACATTCCTACATGATGGTTTAAAGCAAGTTATGGTATATTCTAATCCAGGCAGATTTTTCATTCTGATGACTGTAGAAGTGGTTATTTTATTTTTTATTTTTATATATACTTTAACATTTAAATTGAAATAACCAGTAACATGAAATTGCCAGTGATTTAGATGGCTATGAACTTGTAACTAAGTACACTTGGAATTCTCTCTCTCTCTCTCTCTCTCTCCTCTCTCTCTCTCTCTCTCTCTCTCTCTCTCTCTCTCTCTCTCTCTCTCAGGTAAATTTTCACAACAACATTTTATGCTAGGCAAAGCTTATGCCGGAGATGAAAAGCCATGAGGCATATCAAACATCACAAGGCCGGTACAATTTCTTGTTTATAAAGAAAAACAAGGAATGTAAGCTAAGTGGAAAGGTGCCGGTTGAGAGAAATTTTAAATGCCTTCGAGTTAAAACCATCAGGGATCAGAAAGCGGAAGGCAAATTCTAGAGGCCAGAACACCAAGGGAAGAGGCTGATGAATTGCCTCATGCACATTTTAATTAAACTATCATCTTGAGATTTGTGTGTGTGTGTGTGTGTGTGTGTGTGTGTGTGTGTGTGTGTATTGATTTACACAATACTTAAAAAAAAAAAAGCCCCACTCCACCCCCACCACCTCCCTCTTTTGAATGCTAAAGCTTTGTGCCTTCAGCTTGATTCTATGAAAAGAAATGACTTATGTTTGGAATTGTTGTGGAGGGAAGGGAAACAAATGGGTGGACATGTTCTCTTCTCCTCTGCAACATGTTTAAGTTTCAAACTGTTCATATAATTATGCTGGCATGTATTTCTCCCTGGCTCTAGTCATGCAAAAAAATTTTAAACATGAGAAATTGGACAATTCTAATGTGGTGTAAAATCTACTTACGCATTGTATTTCTTTCAATATTCGTTACCAATAGTATGCACATTGTTAAAATTAAAAGAAAATGTTAGGTTTCTGCCCTAGTGCATTTATGTGATACACATTGCTGCAAAATATTTTATTAGCATTGAAAAGGGGAAGTTTGAGAATAATAGAAACATTAGACAGAGGATTGCCTTTGGACAGAGGTGACAATGATTGGCATTTAATAGTAATTGCCACCTACATGGCATGGATTGTGATGGTACTTAACTAATGATAGTTACCTAACACCCTCAAGAATCTATTATTCTTAATTCTTCTGGATTCAGGAGTAAACTGAGGCAGCATTTGAAGGGCTCCTCTAAGGAGCTTTTAAGAATCCAACAAAAGCTTTAAGACTTGAAAATCCTGTGTGAAAGCTTTAGAATCTTAATGGTAGAATTCTCTTTTGATCACTTCTGGGTAAATTTGAAGATTTGTGTCTTCAAATTTCTTCACTCTTTTCTACCTCTAACCACCCTGACCTGAGCCCTGAAACAAATTTTTAACAAATGGTAAGAAGAATACTAGGCACTACAGTGTGGGATTTGTTCAAAGGGTTGCCGATTTTTCAAATGCCAACTTCAAAAATACATCTCTGTGTCCTGTAAGAAAAGGAAGATGGGCATTAAAGGAAATAAAGAATTCTCTAGTGTCTATTTGTCTATCCAACATCTATCAGTCATCTATCTCCCATGTAACTCTCATCTATTCATCGTCTGTCTCTATCATCTATCTCTGTCTCTATTGTCTGTCTATCCATCCATCCATCTATCTTCTATCTACATATCTGTCTGTCTATCTCTAATTGTATCATCTATATATTATTTACCTATCTATTTGTCTATCATCCACCCATCTTTTTCCAGAGTAGGGTTTGATTGTTAGCAGTGGCCTTGGGAAGACTTATTTCCTAGACCACAGTCCCTATGGAAGACGGAGGCATCTTAATCTGAGATACGATTTCTAAAGGTTCACAAACGAGCTCAAGCCACTCCCCATCTCTCCAATGTGCATAAGCAAACCAAACTGGAAAGGATGCTTTCAGGATAACCTCAGGACTCACTCTAGAATAGGACATGATGTCTTGACTCAGACCTGCATCCTTAGGTCTGTTTCTGCATGGCCCCTTGCAAGCAGAGACGAAGGAGTATCCAGAAAGAAAGTTTCATGTCGGCACCAAGCATTGTGGTACAGTAGTGCAGGCCTTTAATTCCGTCCGGAGGCAAATGGATCTTTGTAAGCTTATGGCTATTCTGGTCTACATAGAGAGGTACAGGTCAGCCAGGAAGACATAGTGAGACCCTGTCCACCCTTACAAAGAAAGAAAAGTTTCATGTCTACCTAATGCCCGTGAGAAACTACCGAATTCAATTTTATTTACTTACCTTGTTCCTCAAAAAGATTTGATCTTTGAAAGTAAACATTTCAACATTTCTAAATATGAAGTAATCTCTCACTAGCAAGAGTGCTTTTTTTTTTTTTTTACATTCACCTTCATCTCCTAATTTAACAGTGGGTCCTGCCATAACAGCTCAGAACCTCTATGGGTCATAGACTCTTTTGAGAAGGTAATGTAAACCACAAAACCTAGCACCAGAGAAAAGTACACGTGTATTCAGAAGCAAGCAGACTATCTTGTCCCATTCTTAGGCCCCTCTGCAAAGGTTCCTACTGACAAAACCCCACAACAAATGAACAAAGCAGATAGCCACCTCCACAACACAAAAGAAACTCCTAGTAAGTTCGATGGAAATATGTTAACTAACCTTAAAAAAAGACCATAATCGGTATTCCTCCTTTTGTTGGTGGTTGAATTTTAAATTAATTGAATTTTTAAAATGGCAACAGATGGTTCTCATTTTATTAGATTTTAAATTCATAAAAATTATGAGCTGTACCTTTTGGCTTGTTCTGTCTGGTACAGAGCTTCCTACAGGCCAGATTATTATATACAGCTTCAGGGGTTACCCATGAACACTGTGCTTGGCACCTTCTCAACCATACAGCTCAACAGTCTGAGCAAAGCCTGACTCATTATGAATATTGAATGAGTTTGCTCACCGTAATGGTACCACCAAGATCCCACCAGTATCAGTAAAATACTATTTCTGTCATTAGCTGGCATGTCTCCTTTAGATATAATTACCTTCTCCTAAATGGTAATTCTTCCTAATGCTCATCTCTTTGTGTTAAATGAGTATGAGTGTGTGTGTGTGTGTGTGTGTGTGTGTGTGTGTGTGTGTGTGTGTGAATATATATATGCCTAAATAGCCCTTAGACCTTGAGGACCCCTTTCAATAGTATGTAACTGCCTTAGAGCCCAGCTTTGTAAAATGTCTCGTTGTCTTTGGATCGTTCTCATTTGTTTATCAGTCTACCTATCTGTAGAAATTTTAAATGGTGTAATAACTTTAAGAACAGTGACACTAATGTAGTATTAGATTAAAAGAACGTTACTTTATATGGGTGTAAATGTAATTTAGAGGCACTTAGAGGAAACTCTATACTTAGCATGATTCTTGGCCACAGTAGACAGGTTGATCCCACTCATTTTGGGATTGCTAATTTGCCATTAATTAGGAAGATTGATTCTGTTCCGTGATGCACTGGCCCGACCCTAAATGCATTTTTCTGGTTTCTGGGGCACTTTACTGGCTGCCATTGTCATTGCAAATGGGGGACTGGATGCCACTGGGCTTCAACAAAACTGAAGAGCTTTCAGACTTCTAGAAAGCAAGGATTAGCATTTTATAAAATGCAGCCTGCTGTTATTTTAAGCAAAGTTCTGCTTTATTCCATTTTATATTGTTTTAGGTTGTAACAGAAAGCATGGTGCTCAGATTCCAATAGTACATGAGGGACATTTTTTTAAACCACAATTCTTTACTATTTTCTTCAAGTGTCAGGACACAAAACATTCAAGATTTTGCTGTTCTGTATAAAGCATTAATTTCCAAGCAGTCACTGTTTGTCTTCCTCATGATGTATTGGGTTTCCTGCTTGTAAACCCTTCATGCTCTCATCTTCAGGCTGATGACAAAGTTTAGTCATTTCGCTATCCTTACAGACAATTACTTTAACTAACATGAGTTATATTGCCTTTATTGGAATGAAGTTGGGGAATCTATCAAAGCTACTGAAAGGAAACCTCCTAGAAATGTTTTCAAACACAGTCATTGAGAATGGGCTGGACCACTCTGGAAACAAATGTGGAGCCTGGAATGTGAACAAAGCCACTTAAACACTGCAATGTGATGCACGTCGCCAGAAAGATAATTCAGATGATTTTTGAACCACATAATTTATTTCAGAGTTGTAGAAACTAGATAGTCAAAGCAACATAAGGATCAGGGGGCTGGAGAGTTGGCTCAGAGGTTAAGAACACTAGCCACTTGTTCCTCCAGAGGACCTGGGTTCAATTCCCAGCCCCTAGGGATCAAATTCCTTCCTCTGGACTCCTTGAGTACCAGGCACATATAAGTACATAAACATCTATGCATGCAAAATATCCTCATACACATAAAATATTAAAATAAATTTTTTTAAAGATTTTTTAATTGTTTTATGTATACAGTATGCAGAAGAGAGCACCAGATCCTATTATAGATGGCTGTGAGCCACCATGTGGTTGCTGAGAATTGAACTCAGGACCTTTGGATGAGCAACCAGTGCTCTTAACCTCTAAGCTATCTCTTCAGCCCCCTAAAATAAAATTTTTTAGGGATCTAATTTTACTTACACCCTTTACATCCTACAAAGTGCAATAGATAACATAGCAATGTTTTCACTTATAGAAAAACATACATATATATGATGAACATACCCGCACATTATGTAAATAAGTCACATTGCAATCAGTGACCTGGTTGTACCTGTATCTGCCTTCATCCTATATCTGCCTTCATCCTATATCTGCCTTCGTCCTATATCTGCCTTCGTCCTATATCTGCCTTCATCCTATATCTGCCTTCATCCTATATCTGCCTTCGTCCTTAACAACTTAATACTTTGACAAATTTTTCATGATTTCTATTTCTACAGAATAATGTGAAGGTTATTTTTAGGAACTTATTTCAAATATGCTAAATATAATCTCTGAACAAAATGAATTTAAAAAACTAGATATCAGGAGCATGAGAATGAGAAATGAATGTAATACATAAAATTAGTACTGTATGGGAGCTTGTGTGGCTCCAGGAACTGAAGCCTGGCCTCACTTGTACCAGGCAGGAGAGTGCTGTAGAGCTGATTTGTACTGCCCATTCAAAGAGGGTCTTTAAGCATATGCATTTGTACTTTATTAGCTAGCTTGCAGTCCGGTGCACTTAATATAGGGCAGTTTTCATGTCCTAAGTGGTCTCCACTAGGACTGAGGACTCTTTGGTACCTGGTGGCTCCTTTCCATTTCTGGACATCACTGAATGTTTTCTAAAATAATTCATTGTGAAGTCAGCTCAACTTGTCTCCATTACTTCTTGTCTACAGATGAATCTGGATCCTCAAGTAGCTTTCCCTGGACAACCCCAGTTCTGCTGACTTGTCACTTCTGCCATACATTTGTATGTGTTCATTAAGTCCAAATTGACTATTAATTAAAATGGAAGCTGGGTTTGCTACTGCTTCCAAAACCACATGCCAGTCTACCCACAAAAGCTTATGGATCATATGCGATAGCAGTCATCCAGAATGATGCTGGGAAGCTGGCTAGATATAGTCCAGTCAAGGGTATGATACCGGCTGTTCTTTTGGAGCTTCCAATTCAGAATCAAATGTAAATGCCAACGGTACAGAGTTCTTACTTCAACTATTTAAAATTTGTATATATTTTCCCTTTTAGGAGAATTATTGAACCCTAACACAACCACAACAACCCATGTAAAGCCTTTCTAAATTTTATTTTAAATATTTAGAAATGTGTCTTTGTGCTAGGGGAGAGAATAAAATGAAAATGAGGAAGCTATTGGACATACTAGGAAGTTCATACTCCTTACTCCATAGAGAAGACCACCGAGCTGATTATTCTGGTTCTTTCTAAAGGCCTCTATCTGTACTCTCTTCTGGTCTTCTGTCCTCCATCTAATTGAGTCAGTCCAGTGAAATCAATCAGTGGTAAAATAGAATGGGACTCATGTAGGTCAAGTGCTGAGCTCAGAGGGTTCTTCGTCTGATCTTACATTGTTATTAACTGTTTGCGCCGACCCGTACCTGGGAGCCCCAGTTTCCACATCAGTCATGAGATAATGCCTTGATTCAGATGTGAGTAAAAGAGAATGACAGTCCTTGGCAGGGAGTGCAGAAAAACAACTCTTGTTACTATTGTTCTAAATGGTTGTTTCTGTTCTCTTTTCTATTCCCAGGAAACCCTTCTGGATCTTTCTATATATAGTGAGAGATTAGTAGTTATCAGTATTTATCGAGTAGTGCTGACGGACTTCCGGGAATTTCCCACCCTTTTGAAAGTAGTTTCTCACACTCATATGCTTGGCGTCCACTTTTCACAAGCTCCATCATGCTCCTGATAATGAATCATCTTCACAGAGGTGTTTATCAAACTTGTAAAATTATGACAGGAACTGTCACCAGTAATTTGAGTGCTCTGTAGCTTCTAATAAAAATGGTGAGCGTTATGCAATAAACAACAACAATAAAACAGTACATAGACACAGTCAAAGCAGAGGCAGGTGGGTCTCGGTCAGCCTGGGGCTAGCCTGGTCTACACAGTGAGTTTGAGGCTAAAGAAAGAGAAAATTAATTAATTAAGTAAGTAAGTCCTGACTATTTCTAAATATAGCTCCCAGAGGTTCTTTTGTGCTTTCTTTGGTTTGTTCCTCCTCTACCTTTATTTGGATATGTTACTTATCAAAAAAAATAAAATTAAACACCTGAGTTTTATAACATGTGCCGCTGAGTCAGCAGAGTATGTTGTAGACTTTTAAGTATAGGCAGTATGGCTTTTTACAGGCATTCTAATATTTATAAATGAAGGAAGGAAGGAAGGGTATTGCTTTCAGAGGATTGCGTTAGTTCCAGTATAGTCCATGGTTTCTTATATTAAAATGCTTGGAACAGGGCATTCATCCTTTCCCTTGACACATTTCTCATTTATGTTTCTGCAAAGACCAAAGATGCTGCAGCATTAAGAGGTCTAGGAGAAGTGCCACATCTGCTGGGCTCCTTCTGGGTGCCTGAAATGTACAGACTATCTCCAGTCAAAGACCAACAAGGGAAGAGAGTACAGCTCAGTGGACAGCATGTGCCTGCCCCATACTAGGTCCTAGGTTCATCCCCAGCACTGCTTAGAAAAACTGATATGGTCTAGAAATTAGAATATATGACACGCATCTGCCATTTTGTGGTTATCCTGACTTTTACATAGTTCCTTTTTATTTCCCAGTTTGATCCCCTTCTCCTTCACCTGCCCACTCTTGCCTCCTTCGCAGATGGCCGTCCTTGCTCGGTTTAAGCTTGTCTTTGGAAACAGTCCCCCTTATTCCCTCATGCCACATATTCCTGAGCCTCTGGTTTCAATGCCTCTTTGCATCAGACTCTCTCATACCTCATCAGACCCTTCATGTTGGGGCGGGGGTTCTCTCTCCACCGGATTGGCAGGCCTTGCAAATCTTTGGGCTGCTGTAATAAAATCTCTAGTTCCTGAGATTTATGAGGTCAGATGCATGTGGAAGAGAAAGTACCTACAGTTCATGAAACTGTAAAGAATGCCAAGTGCATAGATAGGGAGAAAAGATGCCCCAAAGCCTGACAGCTCATATCTTTGCCAATCTGGTTTGCATTGCCTTTCATTTATCATCCAGGTATTGCAAGTATTCAAATAGCCAATTCTAATGCTTATTGTATGTGTGTGTGTTTTTTAAGCTCTCAAGATATCAGTTTACATAATTAATAGAAATATACCAGCAGGTGACTGTAATGTGATTATAAAGTACAGTCCTGGCTGTTGGGGTGTATTGAATACTTTTAAATGAAATATGTAGAGTGTGAGTACGCATGCAATGTGTTTAAATTAATGCATCCTTTCCAATCAGCCAGAAAGAGAGAAAGGATGTAAATTGCTAGCATGTGTTGTTCAAAATGCAGAAGTAGGAAAGCAATATTGATCTGTGCTTTAGATGTTTATTTACATCAGTTGCACGGCGTTAAGATGTCTGGCCATAATTATCAAGACCTGCCCACCTGTCAAACCGCAATTGGGTTATTTCCCCCATTGTCTTGAAGCAGTAAATCTTCAGGTCAGGATGGGCATTAGACAAATGGAAAAAGGCGACTTTCCCAGAACATGTAATTCATTATGGAAAACAGGTGCCTGCAGAAGATTTTTGCTTTAATGCAGACATATTTTATTATTCATAAAATATTAATGTGAGTAGTCACTACCAGAGTTGTGAGGATTGTTTTCATGTAAAAATTTCAGTTTCAATATGAAGAGAAGAATTGTAAGGATTCTCTCAACCTTGCTTCTCCTTTTTTTTTTTTTTTTTTTTTTTCAAACGAAGGTAAGAAAAAAAGAAATCATTCCATAAACAGTTTCATTCCCTTGCTCTCCCAAAATAGGTTCAAAACGACCGTGGCTCCCACTTCTGTAACATGTGAAAATCAGTCTTCTTTAATGTTGTGTGTGGTGAGTGTTCGGTCCAGGGACAACCTTGTAGGAGGGACAGAGTGACCTTTCAAGAAAAAAAAAATGATATGAAATATACTTTCATTTTCCAGAAATATGCATGCAAGTAAAAATTTGACAGCCGGGAAGAACATAAGCAAATATATCTTTTTATTTGAAGATAAAAAGAAGCAGAACTGCAGAGGAAAAGGGAAAAACCTGTGAAAAAACGCATGATGCCGTTTTTACGAATAAGCAGCTTAATGTATCTTGGCACCCACAGTAAGCCTTGTAGGAGCTCAAAGTGCCTCAGGCAATCTGTGAGCAGAATAGCAATTTTATTACTTTGTCATTAAACCAATTTCACAGCAGTATTGTTTGTTAATGAGCAGCGGCAAACGAGGGAAGATGTCACACACTGGAATAGCAGAGAGATTTGTGACCCAGGCTTGCAGCACTAGGGATGGAAAGACCACGGCTATAAAAAGGGAAATACTTTGGGATGAAATGCAAAGTCTATACAGCAGAGCTTGTGTTTATGAGCTACCATTTTGCTAAGAGCTGTGAGAGAAATAAAGGTCTAGAAATATGCAGTTAAAACAGGCCCTATAAAATTAAAACCAAATTAAAGTATAGCAGAGGATTACTGCACAGACTGTACTCGACAAAATATATTTTAAGTGATGAGGTGAAATCTAAATCAGTTTTGTTTGAATTTGGTTGATATTTAGGAAATTCAATAAAAGAAATTTTGGGGGGGAAAAATCTAAACAGAGTAGCTGCCTCATCCCTCTTGTATAGTGTCTGAGCTGTAAACATGCATGACTTTGGGGGAAATTCCACTTGCCAGTCCTTAAATAATTAGCAAGTTTTGATTCACAGGATGCCCCCCTCTCTCCAGCCACTCTCCTGTGTTACTCTAAGTCTTCCATAGGACATTGCACACGTGTAATAAGCGCTCAGGCAGAACCCTGATGGGCCCGATGCCCATGAATCAAGTGCCCCTGGCATGGCAGGAGCTGAGCTCACCTTTTGATATTTGATGGGACCTTATTTTCCTCTTTTTCCTGCCCTTGATTTTCTTTATGTCTTTCTATTTCTTTCTGATTTTTTTTTCTTTTTTTGCTAATTTTTCTGAGCCCTGGCTGCCCTCACAAAGAATTTTGGATGCAGCCTTGAGGGATACAAGAAACAGTGCCAGGCAAGTATGTTGCTACATCCCTGCAAGGCACCCCAATGTGAGCATACTGCCCACACTGCCTGCTGTATCTACATAAAAGAGCGAGCAGTTGATGTCACCAGCCCTAAGAATATTCTCACTTACACCACGAAGGAGCCTGGGAGGAAATTCAGTATGATGACCAACCCATAATTGTATCTCCATTTGCAGAGATTTTAAGAATACATTCTGAGCTGGGTGTTGTGTACACAAGAGAGTCTGAGGCAGGAGGATCATGAGTTCAAGGCCAGAGAGGCATTTCTATCTCAAAAAAAAAAAAAAAAAAACACAAAATAAAAAACAAAAAAACAAAGCATAAGAAGAGAACAGAGGATGGAGGTCAGTGGTAGAGTACTTTCCTCGCACGTATAAGGTCCTGGGTTCAATTCCCAGAATTAAAAATAAATAAATAAATAGAAAGATGCACTTTTGCACTCTGGTTGTTAGACATGCTGCATTGAGCCATAACCATTCGCCATCAGGGATTCTCATCTGTTTGAGCTTGTGTCTGGGTTTTGATGCTGAAATGTCCAGATCTTATATGAACTTCTTCCACACAATGGACCCAACAACTCCATGACCTGGGACCATGCCTAAACAAGTGTGGAATGTTGAGGATCACACGGGCTGTATGCTCTGGGGCTACACTCCGGTTTGCCCAGTTTTCCTTGTAACTTGGTTTGTGGGTATTGCTAATGTGCTCTCTTAATTTTTATACTTGCTTCAGGCCTTCTGTCTCCTTTGCTTTCCCTTCTGATTTCTTGAGTGATTTTAGGAGTTGGGAAGAAATGCTCAGGGCCATGGTCTCTGCATAAGCATGGTGGTGGTAGTTCAGCTTTAAGACTGTTTTCTGCCTGACAGGGCAGGACCCCCAGACAAATCACTAGCTGGCTCTGTGGTAGTTGGCAGCCATTCAAGACTGGTCTTGTGCCAGGAGTATTACTAGATAGCCAGACAGATCAATTCACTTTTATATTCCCGCCATTATTTATAGCCTCACTGTATATCTACTCTTGCTTATGAAGTAATGATTAGCAAATACAGTACACATAAAACATGGGCATTTGTTCTGGAAAGAGCTTGCTCCTGCTGATACTGCAGATACTGTCACAGGTCACAGAACCTTCAAAAGGATTTAAAGGGCATATCTTGTGTAGCATTTGTTCTTTTGAAAACGATGCTCCTTTCCCCATCTCTGAGTAATTGAAGAGGAGAGAAAGGTTTTTCTCTTCACTTATGTTGCATTGCATTCTCTGAACCTCCTGTTCCCACAGATGCTTCAGCCAAACCTGTGCAGAGGAAAATTGCACACACAGTGCAGCCGGCTATTTCAAATGAGTGTTTTGTGTTTCTCTTTTGAGTGTGTCCAAGTGAACAAAAGTACTTCAGTTAGCATGTACGGGAGGGAATCCGGGATGGAATTTCTCCAATGCTGGGGAAACCTGACCAGACTCAGTGGAAGACATGGCTCCCAGGTTTGTTTGTATTTTATTCTTTTTTTCCCAGAGCACATGATCTATAGTCACATGCTTCTGGAGCATGCAAAAGAGTCCCCCCTCTAGTGGTGATCCCCCAGCATGTGTAATGACCGTTACTGAGACAATGTGTGTGAAGACACGTTCATTCAGCTCAGAGTCTGTGATTGGAGAACATCACACTGCTTAGATTATGGAGGGTGGGCACTGTTCCACCCTTCCCTGAAAATATATGGTGGCCATAAAGTAGTTATTTAGAAGCCTGCATTCTGTAGCCTGGAATCAAATCCGCACATCAATGAAGTCGTGTTTTCGTGAGAAGTGAAAAAAGAGAACCATTAGGTTAGGGCAAAACTGTTATACGAAAAAGTAGTTCAGAATTTGGAACCATTGGGCTGACAACACACTGCTAGTTGGTTCCTGTTTCCTCCTGAGTTCTCTGCACAATGGAGGCATTCACAAGTGCTGCCTGTCACTCAGACAGGTGAGTGCATTTTGCATTATGTGGACAGCGTATTTCTGTGTCAGCAAGTAGAATTGTGACATACTCGTTTAAGAATATTGTCAATACATATGAGTAATTATAGTGTATGGGTATGTTTTTTGTTGTTTATTTCTAGAGAACATCCATAATGTCCTATTATATTAAGGAACTCTAGCTCTTTCTTTCTCTTTTTATTTTTTGAGACAAGGATTCATATGTCCAGGTTAGCCTCAAACTCTCTATTTAGTGGAGGGTAACCTTGAACCTCTGCTCTACCTCTTTACCTCTCAGATGCTACTAAACCCAATATATACAGTGCTGGGGATTTGACCCAGGGCTTCATACTTCACACAGGCAAGCACACTTCCAATGGATCTACACCACCCCAGCCCTGACCTACATCATTTAAAACATTGTATAGAAAGCCCCCAATACATGGAGACAAAAATTCCATCTCACAACCCCTCTTAGGAATTTGCTTTGTATTTACCCTTTTAAAAGAATTTTCACAAAACTCTTCATACATACAAGAATGGATGTTGTGAGTTAAAATATAGCATGAGGTGAGGGGAAATCACTTTTGATTCTTGACTGCAGAACCTCTTTACCACATCACTTTATACTTCATAGACATTTAGAGTTTCCAGGCACTTTTTATATACTGTCTTATTTGGTTTTCCTATCAGCCCTGTGAAGTAAACAAGACTTAAGTCATTATTCCCTCCTCACAAAGGAAGAAATGCCAGATCTTTCAGGCTTGAAGGATCGTTTTCTATCTGACAAGGATCAACTCTTTTCCTTTTCACCACTTCAGGCTCTTACCCAGATGATAACCATACTACAGGAAATGCTACCTCTTGTTTTTTAAGATAGCATAGGCAAACTTACCAAAGGAAAGAGCTATTTCCTCAGTCAAAATGTTATTGAAACATCTTCATTTCTCCATCAGCCCACACGGGTGGTGATGAAAGCTCTTTAGACAACCTAGGATTCTCCATTTCTGAGGGAGGAAGGGTTCCTCCACAGCTAAGCCCCCAATCTTCAGAGCAAGTTCAATCCGTTATAAGCTCCCATTTCTCTGTCTTTAGATGTCTATAGCACCTCAGGCTTTCCAGCCAGCACTGTATGTTTGTCTCTAATATGTCAGTGCTATCTATTGGTGTCTTTTCTGGCAGGGCCATTCAGGTTTCATTTTCTTCAGCAATTCTTCGAGAGCACTGGGATGGCAGTGTCCACACCATATGTTAAGAGTGGAGTTTTTGCTGAGTAGTGCCAAGGAAACCACCCAGAAGGTAGAGGCATTCAGAACTCTTGGACCAAACGGTGGAGAACAACCAAGACACCAAAGCAGAAAGCAATCTTCTATTACTTAAGTTAAAGCAAGAAACTAAAAGACTTATTGATTATTTTCTCTGGAAATGATATAACCATCAATTTCTTCACATTATACAAAGTCACAAAATGGTACACAGTATCAAGAGGAGAGAGTCTGGATATACTTAATGACTTCTAGAGCAAGCTGAGCGAGTGTCACTTGTCTGGAATATATATTGTTCTTCATGTTCTGTTGGAATAGGTCCTTGATGATGGTATTTCCGGGGCTTCTTTTAAAGGTCTTGTGATAGGTGTAATCCATAGAGCTCTAGAGATTTCCAGTAAGCAATCTTGAGTTGCTTCACAGTATCAAAGAATGAGTTCTTTGTTGATACCTATTGTGGGAAAAACACTTCATTAGAAATTTATCCAAGGTGCTTCTGTAATGCTATTCAGTAAGGGTAACATTTTAGAGAGCTGTTTTGTTGGTTTTGTTTGGTTTGGTTTTCGAGAGAGGGTTTCTCTGTGTAGCCCTGGCTATTCCAGAACTTACTCTGTAGATCAGGTTGGCCTTGAACTCAGAGATGTGCCTACTTCTGCCTCCCCAGTGCTAGAATTAAGGGTGTGTGTCACCACTGCCCAGCTTGTTTTAGAGAGTTTTGTGTATCATTTTTGACTGACGAATAAAGAGTTTATAAAAAAAAACTTATTGGGCACTTCAGGGCTGAGAGTGGGCAGATATGTCTCACTGACCCTTCTGGATTCTGTAAGATCTGTTACCAACCCACCTCTACCTATTTCTGCTCACTCCCACCCACCTCTACCTACCCCTACCCACCCTTGCTCACCCCTACCCACCACTGCCTTACAACCCACAGGTGTCAGGTAGTCCAGGTCCCTCCTAAGCAGAGAAATGAAATTAAAATAAAAATGTGATGTATCAATCTTTCAATTATCCTCACCTTACAATACAGGTGACTCAGAGAGCTATGCCTCACATCTCAAGTCAAACTTATTGCTCTACTCTCTACACTCAAAGAAAAATGGGGTGGTTTCCATCTGCCAAAGTGAGCACGGGGTCTGTTCTTCCAAATTCGTGCTCCATGTTTAGGGACATCACCCCACATGTGCTCAGGTGGTTTACCAGTCCTATTTTTATTAGTCAGGCAAGTAATTGCTGCATCGTTTTTTCACTTTTTTCTTCCACAAGTTTTCTGAGGGTTAAAAACTGTCAATAAGTGGTCACTGAAGAAAGTACAAGTCTCTGAGTTTTTTCTCAAGTGTTACCCTTCAATCTTTGTGTTTGCTTCCAAACACCAATATCCATGTTTCAACCAAAATAATTTGAAGAACAAAAATAGAATAGATATGTTAGTCTCATATGCCTAAACATTTGGATAGGTAATTTGTGAGCTGAAAATAAAGGTTTACTCACTGTATTTATGTCTACCCATGCTAGTATGGGAAGAAAAACAATACCTTGAAAGACAGAACTGAACAGAAGGCCCCTAAATTCAGGTGTCTCACTTAATACTTTCCAATGACAGTCTAGTCACACTGTTCCAGTCAGACATTGCAGGTAAAATACGAAATGAAAACAAATAACAGAAATATATCCTGAAACTCGCACTCCAGTGTTCATGTGGCAGTGGAACTACGTGCCATGAATGGATCACTATACTCAGAACCAGGTCACTACTCAGAATTCCTTTAGCAATACCGGAGACTCTTCTATTCACCTTTACAGACTTAAAAAAAAAAAAAGACTGAACTTTATAATCTTTCAAATATGTTCCAGTTACTTGGCTAAAAATGAGATCTTTGCAATAATTGTATGTATCATCTCCCAACTGAAGTTGAGAAATGGTGAATCAGAGATGTCACAAAGCTAAGAAGCAGTAAGAGGCTTTACATTTATCTCCATCCAAGCTTCATCCCAGGAACTTCTCTACTAAGCGTGTAAACCAAGGGCTCCTGTTTGACCTGTATATTAAGAGGTCTCCTCAATCTGACATCTCTTCCCTCCTATGCTTCCTATTTTCTGCTAGCAGGATTCATCAAAGTTCAAAACAGCAAAGTTTTCTCCCACCCTCTTCCCATCTCATCCATGTTTCTCTGCACAGGAACTCTCATAACATTGGAACCTGTCGTCCTGTGCAAAGCAGTCTTCCCTGCTAAACTAAACTCCAGGCTTTCTGAAACTAAGGGTCTATAGGACTGCAGAGCAATGAGCGTCCTTGTGGGACGGTTCATATGTTACCCTGTAAATTCTCAAGTGATAGTGTGATGCTTTACAATGCAAATTGGCCTTCACAATCCATCTTCGGGTCAAAGCATTAAAGCAGGTCTCATAATTCTCATTTTGCAGCTAAAGTGATTTTGACACTAAAAGTTAAAGAGCTGGTCCCAAACTCTGGCATCAACAGAGTTTAAACCCACCTTTCCAAACCTGTACTTTTCTTATCTCTTTCTCTCGTAACTACAGTGATGGATGGGTTAGTGCATCCTGTGTCTCTAGCTAAGTGTAGAGACCAAGGGGATGTGAAATTAATCTCAAAGTCAGTGCTTTTCTTTCACTTTGCAAGTGTGGCCTCTCATGCAAGTTCTTTTCTGTGCTTCTCTAAGAAGACCTGAGTGAACTGCCAAGGAGGCAGCAGGCACTGAATAAATATTTGTTCAAAGGGATCAAGTGTGGTGCCTTCTAGAATTTCTACAAGCAATCAAAGACTATTAATAAGGGGAAAGAAATGAACCAGAGGGATTAAGATCATCTGAAGGAGAGTGTTCCACGTACATCATAATGATGGACTCATGATGGGCGCTGTAGTGATGAGGGAGGCAGAGAGATGCTCCCATGCTGAAATTCCCCCTTGTATGGAACTGTGCTGCCTGGGCCTGCTCACAGCCTGGTTGTGTCTTGTGTTTTCTGTTCCCTTTTTTCACTGACCTGAAACTCTTTCAGGCCATTTTCGGTGTGAAATTATTTGGTGCCTCCTATGTGACATTTTACCTGAAATATGATTAGCATTGGTGATAAAAGTTTATGTTAATGGAAAAATTTTAAAAGCCTGCCTGAATTTTATCCAGGTACTGGTGGCACAGGCCTTTGATTCCAGCATTTGGGAGGCAGAGGCAGGAAGATCACTGTGAGTTTGAGAGTTTGAGGCTAGCCTGGTCTACACAGAGAAACCATGTCTCAGACAAATAAATAAAAAAAAGTAATATGGAATTCTAAGACAAAATTATTTTCTGAATTTTTATACCCTGATACATAAGCCAAATCAATAAAGATAATTCACATTTCAAAACCAAAATTCTCATATAACGACAAAACTAAATAACAAGAACATTAACCTGAAGCTGATGGCTCGGGTTCAAAATGGAAGGCAGGATTTTTTGGTTATTTATTTCTCTCTAACCTGAACCATATCCTATGTTAATTTCCTTTAAAGATTTTAAAATTCTAAACGACTATAGAATTATATACTCATTCTTTTTCCGATAGACTTTACCTTAGAATCTATTGGCTTATGCATTTAGATAAGACAAAATTTCTAGTCTAAAACTTCATTAGAAGGAGGGCCTTATCAAGACCCTGAACTATATTGTTGGTGTAAAAGGTGGCTCTGTTGTCCTACCTGTCTGGGAATGTCAGTCAAAGAAGGCGTGGCCACTGTAACTCCTGGTTTCCTAGACCTCAACCATGAGTATGTGTGCCCCAGAGCCCACTTTAGTATGGACTGTGAAAACAGCCACAGTGTTGGATTTTGTAAACATTCAGTTTCACTGGCCAGGAAATGGCAACTAAAATCATCCACTTCCTTGGATTCTGTGAGAATTAAATAAGAATATGCATTGCGTGCCCCAGTCAGTAATAAGAATAAGCAGGAAAGTAAAGTAATGAATTCCAAAGCTCTCTTAGAAAACCATAATGTCCACGATAACCTAATGATGGCCACTAATTGGTACCTGAAATAGAAATTAGCTACATACCTTCCAAATTTTTTCTCAACATACTAATTTTTTTTTCCTAAGTTAAAGTTTGATGGATACATTTCAGCAAATGTGTGGTGTGTGTGTGTGTGTGTGTGTGTGTGTGTGTGTGTGTGTGTGTGTGTGTGTGATGGTTATCCATACTAGACAGTGCTAATTTCAAAGCTTCATTTTACAGTCACCCGTTGTATGCTCATATTTAGAAAATTTACCATGACTTCTGCCTCAGTCATGACCATCATCGTAAGTAGAGCACATTCTAGCAATTCAGTGAGCTCTACTTAGCCAAGAGATTAAAGAGAGTTCAAAAATTCATGGGCTGTTGTTTTCACTTAAATGAATCAGTGATTCGCAGTTACTGATCAACCTACTAATGCCACCGTTCATAAATGGGAATGGGCCAACCCCTGCTGATATAATGATCAGCTGGAGGAGAAGTGGGTTGGGCACTGAACAGCTGATGGTTCTCCTCATTTCTAGAAGTGGGGGGGGGGGCTTGAGATGACTGCATATAGGTAGGCAAGGCTAGGCAACTATGACACCTCCCCAGGGTCCCTTTGGTGCCAGGGATTTAAGAGCCTCAGCTGTCAAAGAACAATAAATTTCCCTTCAAAATATAAAACATAAATCAGTGTTTCCCAAACACTGAAAGGCAAGAAGAAACTAAATCCCCACAATAATGAAAAGAATTCTGTTAATTAAATCAGTAAGGTAGAGAGCTTCTCTCCCAGCACACAGCCCCGCTGAACACTAGAATACCTTGGAGACCAGAGCTGAAATCCAAGCTTTTTCTAGTTTGCAAGCTAGCATCCTGAGGGACCATTTAGAAGAAGGGGATGGGGAAAATGTTAGAAACAGGGCAAGTAAACACAACTTTTTTAAAAAAGAAGTTGTTGGACAATGTTTATCTAGAAAGGGAAGTTGCAAAACAAATTGTAAATGAGGCTCAGCATGTGTGTGCCAACCTCTTATCAGATCTGCACCTGTCTTGGGTAAGCCAAAAGCCACATCTCTGTAAACTGAGACATAGATTCCAATACACTGTACTTACTTGGAGGAAAGGGGAGAGATGTCAGTCGTTACTCCTGAGTGTCTGTGCGTTTGATTGGTTGGCTGGTTGGTTAGTTGGTTATCTGGTTGGCTGGTTGGTTGACTGGTTAGTTGGTTGGTTGGTTGGCAGTTGGCTGGTTGGCTAGTTAATTGGCTAGTTGGCTGGCTGGCTGGTTAGTTGGCTGGTTGGTTGGTTGGCTGGTTGGTTAATTGGCTATTTTGTTGGTTGGTTAGTTGGTTGGCAGTTGGTTAGTTGGTTGGTTGGTTGATTTGTTGGCTGTTTGGTTGGCTGGTTGGCTGGTTGACAACATTCTACACTCTTTGATTTTATTTGCCTCTAGAACGCCCTGGTTCAAATAGTTTATAACCATGATTTGTTACTTAACACATCTTTCTTTTTGTTCTGCAAAGCCACTAATGTAGATTTGTGGGTTGCTTTAATGTTTGGTTAATTGGCTGGTCTACTAAGGGAGAGTGCGTTAACGTGGTTAAGGAAAGCTGGAGCAAACTGGGATTGTGGTTTCTTATAAGTGTTGGTAGTTCAAGGCAAATCACTGACAGATGGAGCCCTCACAGAGATGAAGCCAACCTGACTCTATCTACTCCAGCCTTGGGTTTCTCTCTTTTATTTTTTTGTCCCTTGTTTCTGCTTTTGTTCTTTGAGACAATATATTGCTCTGTAGTCAGGCTTGCTTGGAATTAACAGTGTAGCTTATGCTGATCTGAAGTTTGCTATGAAGCCAAGGCTGACCTTGAACCTTAAATCCTGCCTCTGCCTCTCAAGTACTGCGACCACAGACATCATACCCAGCTTGAGTTTTACCCTTCCAGTTTACTACAACTAAGTTACCTCACACCCACAATCTACCAATTTTAAATGGGTTTCACTGCCTTTAAAATACACCAATGTGTATTCTCAGGATTTGAGACTTCTTTTCTGGACCATGCCTAATGTTTAAAACTACAAAGCTACCAAACTCTTCACCTAGACCCAACAGTAAAAAAATAATAATTTATTTATTTTTTGTGTTTTCATGATTTGCCTATATGTATGTCTATGTGAAGGTGCCAGATCCCCTGAAACTGGAATTACAGGCAGTTACGAGCTGCCATGTGGGTACTTGGAATTGAACCCAGGTCCCATGGAAGAGCAGTCAGTGCTCTTAACCACTGAGCCATCTCTCCAGCCCTTAGACCCAACTTTTAACTAATCATTAGATAGTATGTTGTAAATGCTGCCGAATATGCTTGTTGTGTGTTTTTGTTCATCCAGTTGTCTGTCTCCAACAGGCTTTATTTTGAGCCCTCTGACAGCAGGGGTGGAGATGGTGATCGAGTGGTAGTTCTCATCAGCTGCATTCCCTTGCCGTCATCTGTCACCCAGTTCACATCTACACACAAACACAGAAAGATCATTCTCTGTGTTAAAGGTCAAAATCTCCAAAGCCCTGTGGACAGACTTTGGAAGACACGGTAACTAGGGTTGGAATCTGGTCCTCACATATCCTAGACAATCCGTCTACCTCTAAGCTACATCCCCAGCCCACTTTTGTTGTTGTTACTGTTTTAATCTTTTTTCATGGATTTGTTTGTTTTGAGACGAGGTCTCATGTAAACCAGACTGACTCCAAACTGGTTATATAGCCACTGGCATTTAAGTTCTGATTTCTTATTTCTGCCTCCTGAGTGCTGGGATTATAAGAATAAATCATCATGCATAAGCCCTCTTTTTATTCTTTATTTTAAGACAAAGTCTCACTAATTTCCCCAGGTTGGCCTTGAACTTTTCTAGCTCAGTTTCCTGAGTAATTGGAATTATTAGGCTTATACCACTAGGCCTGTAAGCACTAGGATTCATTCACTAACTTGCAAAATGATAACAAAATTGAGTCCAGAACTTCAAGATTGCAGTCCCTCAAATCTTGCCATAATAGCAATCAGTCACTCTGGCAGAAAGAAAAAAGTAGCAAAAAACAATGCAGCCCAAGCCTAGTACTCTGTAGCCCAGACAAGTCCGCTGTGGCAGAAAACACCTAGTCTGATATCTTGGCAAATCATGACAAGATGGTGGCCTCACTCAGTCCTAACTGCTGCCTTCTGATGACCTTGCTGGGTTGTGGATCATGGTGGTTTCCCTTCTCCACACAGATACCTTTGATCTTTCATAGGAATTCCTCTGTGATTAGTGATGGTATATGTCCCCTTAAGATTTTGAGTTTTCCCTGTTTGTCAAATCAAGAAAGATTTAAAGTGACACAGTCTACTGTGAAGAATGAGTCTACATGCAATATATGTAAGAGTGTATTACAAGGAACAAGTTAGTAAGGGTTTTAAATAATACTTGTCTTATCTAATCATTTAGGAATGTTACTTTTGTTAATGAAGTCATTGCTTTAACAATATCTTGAAGGGCGGTGGAGATGGCACAGTGGGAAAGAGCATCGTTGTACAAACATAAGAACTGAGTTTGAATATCTAACACCCACATTAAAAACTGAGCATGGCTGTTCGTGCTTCTATCCTCACACTGTTGGGGAGTAGAGACAGGCAGATCCTAGGGGCTCTTAGGCTATCCTAGTCAAGATGTTAAGCTTCTGGGAGAGTGAGAGCCTGTCTTAAAGAAGAGGATGGAGAGCAATGGAGGAAGAAGCAGACAGCTCATACATGGGTGCACATGCTCATGTGCACACGCACACACACACACACACACACACACACACATATCTTGAAATAGCTACTAGATGATACAACATCTGGGTTCTGGCATTGCTAATGATACCTTCAGTTACAAGCGTGTTTGTCACTGTCAGCTGATAGGGTCATTGTTTCAAAGACAGTATTAACTGGTTCCTAAAGTCTGAACCTTAACAATAATTCAACAGAAAATATTAAACTGATTTAATATAAATATAAAGCTGACTTCATGGAGCTGTGTTGGGGTGTGTAGAAGGAACGCTGGGGCTTGCTGGCTGCCAGATGAGCTGAAAAGCCCAAGCTCAAGGTGCAGGAAGAGACCATACCTCAAAAGAGTGACAGAGGAAGACACCCGAAGCCTGCTCTGGCCTGCATGAGTTCACAAGCACCTGTATAAGAGCACACATCTGCACACATGGCCATGCAAATATACAAAAATAAAATAAATGTTAAAAATAAAAGTTAATTAATTTAATGAAATATAAGCTTTCAGCCACATCTCTGGGTTAGCTGGGGAAGTCACACCAGCTGCCATAGATTTAACATCTGCTCTGAATTGCTCACTGATAACTACTTGCTAGAAACCCAGTGGGCACAGTAAATAGTTCATTCTAGAGTCCAAAACTAAAGAGCAGGGCAGTGTTCCAGGGCTGGGGACTGCATCAGGAAAGTTCTTGCCAGAAAGCTTGAGGACCTGGGCTCTTATCTCCAACACCAAGGAAGGGGGAGAACAGAAAGAGTAGATTTCCTAGAAGCCCAGTGCTGGAAAAGCGGAGACAGGAGGATCGTGGGCTCTCTGGCCAGTAGGTCTAGCTAGATTGATGAGTTCCTGGTTCAATGGCAGAATGTGTCACTAGGCAGGCAAGATGGTACAGCTGGGAAAGAGATTTATTCCACAAACTTGATGGTCTAAGTTTGATCTCCAAACCCAACCCACTTCCAAAAGTAATCCTTTGACCTCTACAAGCATGTGTGTGTCTGTGTTCTCTCTCTCTCTCTTTCTCTCTCTCTCTCTCTCTCTCTCTCTTTCTCTCTCTCTCTCTCTCTCTCTCTCTCTCTCTCTCTCTCTCTCTCTCTCTCATTATTATAGCAAATGAAATTAAAAGAAAAAGGAATAAAGAACTTGTCTCAAGAAATAATGTAGAGAAACAAGGACCATACTGGACATTGACCTCTGAACTCCGCAAACAGGTGCACACAGAGAGTGAAAGAGATAATGTTACAAATTATCTTTTAGGATTAACTACCCCCTTAGTGTTATTTTGCCTATTTGTAGGGAGCCTGGCTAGAATTCAGCCTGGCTTTCTCATGTCTGTAGGTTTTATAGTAGGAGACCAACGGCCCCATAACCAGTATGGAAAAGGTGGGCCCTTTCCACTGCCTGAGGACTGAATGGAAGAACACATCATTTTCTGTCCACAGTGACATCATTTTGACAATTTTAGCACCTTTTCTTTTTCTGGAATGGGGTGAGGGGTAGGGTGAGGAGCCAATCTTGGAAGGAGAGGAATAAAGTTTGCCTTCCTCATGCTTCTGTGACAGATTAAAAGCCGCACAGGTATGCAGAGCCGCTTAAGCCTCACCAAGGTGGCAGTCTCTGAACGCTTTGATGTCATCTGCTTGCTGGACCCCTGAGACTTTCCTGGGATCCCAATTCAGTTGACTTTATGTGGTTTGCCTGTCCCTTCTGGTGTTCAAAAAAGGAAGGAAAAAGGTCCCTGCTCCTCCTTGTCCCCGTCCTTTATTGTACGCTTTGCTTTGTTTGTTTGATTTTAAAACTGCCATTATGTGAAAGTGTAGCAAGTATAAATAATTGAGAAGATAACTCTGTGGGGAAAGTACTCTCACGGTCTTTGTGCAGAGGCAGCTCATTACAGCTCTGAGCTGCAGCATTCCATAAGAGCAATTATGCAGCATCAGTATGTCATGGATATTAACCAAGGGGAGTAGATAAGACACGGGAAAATCATCTCGTATCTTATTTAATTAAATTTATTTGGTTTTTCCAATAGGTCCTCTCGTGTACAATTTCTTCAACCACTCCATAGCTGCTGTGGTCTTTGCAGGACTGTCACGTGACATTTGGGGTCTTGGCATTCCTCCTCAATTTTGTATAGACCTAAAATGTATTTATATCGGGGTTTAATTTCTACCCAAGGAGAGGTTATCCATGAAAATGGAACCATAATTTGGTCATGAGGTTTTTATCCCTCCTAGGGCTTATATAGCCAGTTAATATATGTTAATACAGCGAAGTGAATAAGAGGTTAAACAAGTGGGTCAGGCTTGGAGAGTCTTAGAATGCTTACTTCTGCTTGAACGGAAGGAAAAGCCCGAAATGGCGTTTGCCTGACTTTCACCCCCATCATTTTAAGAATTGCTTTGCCAATCCTTCACAGCAAATAGTAATTTTAAGTGGACCAAAACAGAGCTCAGGGTGTTTGCACTCTACGGTAATGATAGAGTAGCCGTGCTCCCTGGAGTCAATAAGCCCAACAATTGAGTCATTTTTGCCTCCTGTGAGTGAATCACTGCTGTTAGCCCGATTGACAGGATTGCCTATAGAACCAGGGCCCTTCACCACATTGACCTCTTCCCAGAATATCAGGGTTCAGAGGGCAGGCAGGTGGTGTTTAACACAGTTATAAGTAAAAGCTAATTTTGTACATGGAGAATCTGTAAACAAGAAAGCGGAATTGATTGGAGGGTGGTGGGGGCCAGGGAAACTTGGATGTACATTGAAGCACATTATCCAAAGCATCTCATCCTAATTTCCTAACTCTCTTGCCATCTCCTTTCTCCTTCCCTGCACCCTGTTCCCTGCCTCCTCCTACCTGCCACATAAGTGAATATCTGAACACAATATACAGTAGCGTCAGCTGGCCACAGCTCATTCATAAATCTGTTTATTTGTGTTGCAGGAGGAGTGTGTGTGTGTGTATTTGAGATGCACATGTAAATACAGTGTGTATATTATATATAACAATATTGCATATGTTGTATATAAAATATAGTGTATCTTTAAAAAATATTTTACTTTTTATAGTTATTTATTTTGCATAAGGAGAGGTGCATGGGTGAAGTCAGAAAAACACGTGAGAATTAGTGCTGTCCTTTTACCATGTGGGTTCTGAAGCTAGACCTCAGGCTTGGTGGCAGGATTTAGGATTACCCTCTGACCCATCTCACCAGCCCTACACTTATAAAACTTATACTTAAGGGCATTTTTTAAAGTTTCACATCGTTGTTTTGAAATAAAAAAAAATAAGCATAGCAAAATATCTAATGATAACTTAAAATTTTTGAGTGAAAAATGATGCAAATACACAGAAAATATCCTTAACAAAAATCATGCCCTCGTTTTCAAATTACCCTTGAAAGTTCTAAGGAGCCTGTTCAGTTCATATGTTGGTGAGGTCAGCTGGGGTCTGCTGGGAAGTTCCCCATGCTTTAGAACCTCACAAGGAGGAGGAATTAGAAGAGGTGTGTGCCTCTGGAGGCCTCCCTTTGGCCTGCACATCTGAGCCTGACCTGGGGAAGATACAGATCCCACTTTCAGATTGATAAATGGCTTTGAAGTACAATTTCCACCAGAGATTAGGATGCCACAGTTTATTTTAAGAGCTTGGGACTCTAACACCCCTGAAAATCCCAGTAGCTTCTTAGGAATTAATTTGTAGCTATCATCCTTTTTTAGAAAGTGTTTATCAATCTGCAAAGAGCCACGTTGTAACTCACAGTAGAAACTAAAAAAAAAAAAAAAATCACTGCCCTTGGTGTTTATCACCCCATTGGACTTGAAATGGGAGTCTGGTTCCTGAGAGACAGTTACATTGTTTCTCTAAACATATCTAGGAGGAAATCCTTTAAAAAAAGGTATAATTGGCACACAAAAAAAGCTTTTTTCCTTTTCTCCATCTTTCCTCCATCCCTGTTTCCTGTGCCAGGTAGAGTCATACTTTGTACTGAGTCCTAACTTATTTCTCAGTGTCTCAGTGTGCCGTCCGTTAGATTAGAAGTAGGAAGCCAGAATTACGTCCCACTTTAGCTCTGCCTGCTCTGGGGCCCAACTTTCATCAGGAATTGAGGTATACCACTTGCATAAATAAGTAAGTAAGTAAGTAGATAAATGACAAGAGGCTCCCTAATTGTCCTTCTAACGTCAGTTCTAAATTATTTTCTAGGGAAAGGAACCCTATTTTCATTTACTCATTTAATTATTTATTCACCAAACATTTTATTGGAGATAGGTGAGGATAGTTGAGATAAGAGCAAAGAAGTAGAATACACTCTCTAAAAGATCAACTAGCTGAAAACCAGAGAAGTAAATGGTAGTCATTGCATTGAATAAATTCTTCAGAGACCTTGCTTGTGAACATTAGAGGAGGTGTGTGTGTGTGTGTGTGTGTGTGTGTGTCTGTCTGTCTGTCTGTCTGTCTGTCTGTGTGGGGAGGTGTATAACAAGTATTTGCATTTTTATGCATACACACTTGTACACAGAGGCCAGAGGTGGTTGTGAACCTTCCTTTCCTGCTCCCTGTTTTATGTTTTGCTACAGGGTCTGTTACTGAACCATCAGCCATGCTGGATAGCCAGCAAATCCCTGGAGTCCTTGTGTTTCTGTTACCTCAGCACTGGGCATATAAAGGCATCTGGCCTCACCTGGGTGGGTTTTTTTTTTTTTTTTTGTTTGTTTGTTTGTTTGTTTTTCCCATGAATGCTCTAAATCCAGACTTCAGTCTTTGTCTGTGCACTGTGGCAAGTAAAAAAGCCAACTCTCCAGCCCAAGGAAATGCTTCTTAATCAGATTATGCAAGGAAGTTACCCCAAAGAGGTGTTCTTTTGTAAGAATTTAGAATGATGGGTGGAGCAGATGGCTCTGGAAGGAAGACCGTCCCAGATGGAAGAAATAATGTGGCCCTAGCTAGTTAGCATATTAACTTTAAACTTATGAATTAATCTTGGATTATTTGTATATCACATGATTCAAAAATCTATGACAGTTAGGACAATTGCAGCATTAAATTATTTCTTCTTTAATAGATGGTATGTTACATCTAATCCTGTGCAGATGGAGACAGTCCAAATGCTTCTGTTTTCATCTGTAAGAGTTAAATTAAACTACGTTGGAAATTTTAATAATAGATGTGGTGCCTAGACATACTCTAAAAACCCTCTCAAACCGGGGTACATCTAGTTTGCACCTTAAGCTCCATATGGAACCTTAAAATCAAAAGGATGGCTTAGTTCATCTGTAAATGGCAGTTGGGGAAGTCTATCCACTAACTAACCGTTTAAAGCTAAAATACTTAAGGAGGAAAGCAGCCACGGCATAACCTCTGGTTTGCTAGGTCTCTTGTGGTTTATAAAGATTTATTTTGTATCTTTTATGATTACATGATGATGCTAAAAAATTTTTGTGGGCAATAATACCATCACATTGGAAACGCTTTGTGGAATATCTCTGTCCAAGACACAGGAGGCTATTTGAGTGTCGATCCGAGCAAAAGATGTTTCACTTGTTCTTAAGAAAAGGCAATCAGTAAATTTTACTTAGAAATTAGTCTTTGATGTTTGAACGTCATGAATAGGAGGACATTGAGACAATTTTTTGTTGTTTCCGGATAGAAATATATTTTAAGGATTATTTTTCATTGTATCAAGTTTGTTGAAAGTAACTAGTTTTTTTTTTTTTTTTTTTCTTTTTTTTTCTTTTTTTTGGCTTTAAATCTTTGATGTTAAGCCCCAGGGACAGCTTGATGAGAATATAAGCTGGTCTGATAGCACTGGGTTTAAATAGGAGGAATATCACTTGTATGCATATTTACGATGCTTTATTTGATGGATCTTTTCCATAAGAGCACTTCACTTTTATTTCCCTCTTGCCACCCCCCCCCCCTTTTTGGGTTGAAGCCACTCTAAAGTTTAACACCTGGGAGATTTCTCACTTATGGTTCCCTTTAGAAGTGCTAAAATCTCAGCCTCCCAAACCAGAGACCTAACTACGGTTTAAAGAAAGAAGTGGTATTGATAAAAGGCCCAAGAATGTTGCCACCTTTCGAACGTGTCCTCAGCAAAATCCTTTCTTTTAAGCCAGCGGGAGAAAGGACAGGGGGATAAGAGCCGGGTCCCTCCAAATGCTTCAGGCATGCGGATCTGGTCTTCCGAAACATCCCCTGCTGCTACAGAAAAAGAGCCCCTGAAGCAAATGAAAACTCTGGTAGGGACATTCACATGCATAGCACCCCCCCTCCGAGTGCTTGAGATCATAGGTCCTGGGGTGATGTGGCTTGAGTTGAAGAATAGAGACTTGTGAACCATTTGTCTCCACACCTAGAGGATGCTGAAGTGCTGCGTCTTTCACCTTAAAAGCCCATTTAAAAAGAAAAATATGGTTTGTGAGGACACAATTTGGACACCATCACACTTAATGGAGTCCCTTTTAAATGTAACACCCTGTGCCATCAATCCTCTTCTAAATTACTTGTCACCACCTAGAGAAAACCTGCCCTTGATTATCTTATGCAATTGCTTAAGAATACAGTGTGGTGTGTGTAGTGTGTGGGGTGTGTGTGTGTTTATGTGTGTGTATATGCATGTGTGTAGGTGCACATGTGTGTGTGTGACGTGTGTATGTGTGGGGGTTGTGGGGATGTGGGGGTGTATGTAGTGTGGGGTATGTGTGTGTAGTGTGTGTATGTGTGTGTGTGTGGTGTATGTGTGGGGGTGGGGTAGGGTGTGTATATGTGTGTTGGATGTATGTAAGTGTGTGTGTGGTATGTGTGTATGTGTGTGTATGGTGTGTGTGTGTGTGGTGTGTATGTGTGTGGGGATTGTGGGGGGACGCAGGGGGTGTGGGGTGTGTATATGTGTGTGGGGGTGTGTGTGGTGTGGGGTGTGTCTGTGTGTATGTGTTTGTAAACTTCATTTTCAACCTCTGATGAATGCCATTCCTGGAATCACTCATGCTAAGTTTAAGGCAATATAACTTGTGTCATAGCACAGTGTGACTTATATGCATGCGTGTAATTGTCATCAGCTTCTAAATCTGTGCACACAGATCATCTCAGAATCAAAATGAGCAAACTAGACCTCCTAGAAATAAGACACTGTCTCCAGGTGTTATATATTCAGTTGGCTGACCATCAGGATGAGATGGAGGGCTTTGTAAAAGCTTGAGGTGTATGAAAAGGTAGAGTGTTTTTAGAGGTAACCAAACCGTTTTTAAGCTTAATGCTTGAGATCTAGAATAGTCCTAGTTTAATAAATATGAAGAGGAGAGATGGTTCTGAAGTAGTCTCTTGTTTTCAGGGTTCACACTTCTTTTGTCCTTGCCTAAGTGGCTTCCTAATTTTTCAGGTCTAGAGGTTCACTGCCAACTCATCTAGAAACCCTGTATGCCTCACTCTACTACAATAAGTAGGAATTTAAAAGGCAAATGGACACACTTTTGATGTGCTGTGCACCATGACTTGGCAGATGTGGATTCTCAGTGCCCATTACATAACCTTCTACAAAAGTCATTCTGTAAGCCACAGGCTCCCGGCTTTCATTGCTGGTACCGCATTGGAGTCCATCTTATTTCCCGTCCCTTCCTGCATTGCCCAAGGATGTTGAGACGTTTCAGCTGCTCTCTCAGCTGCTCCATTCTTATCAATCCACTTCCGTTCATCCACTACCGGCTGCTCAGAAAGGTTTTCCTCAAGAGGCTTCATTGTCTCACTTCTCCTTTCAAGAATTTCAGAGATTCAGTTTGTCTCTGAAGAACCCCAGGCAGCTTGCCTATGAAGTGCCACCAGGTTCTCCCAGAAACTAGAAGAATCTGTCAGCCAATCTCAGCTCAATTATTCTCCCCACTTCTCAAAGTCAGACCTGGTGGAGTTGGTACCCTCAAGAGCCTCTTCACTGTGTTCCCGTCCATTTGTCTGGTTTGGTTTTTAGATGGTTTTCAAACTGGTTCAACTCTTCCCTTCCACGCCTTTGTTTAACATGTTTTCTTCTAGTGCTAGAGAGCAAGGTCTTGGACACACTGAACAAGTACTCTGCAAATTTTCTTTTCTTTATTTTGGATGACTTATTTGTATTTATTTTATGTGCATGTGTTGTGCATGCATGTGTGCACAGACAGGGAGTTACAGACAGTTGTGAGCTACCATATGGTTGCTGTGAATTGAACCTGGGTTCTCTAGAAGAAAAGTCAGTGCTCCTAAGTGCTGAGTCAACTCTCCAGCCCCACCCACCCCCACCAAGTGTCCTGTACTCCCAGATCTTCCATGTCCCCTTGCCCTCCCTGCTGCCTGTCTATGTAGTCCAGACTGGTTGGCAGTTTGCTAGGTCGTGTTTCTGCTTCTCCAGGGCTTACGTTACAGGCATTTGTGCACTACCATGCCTGGTCATCAGGCTGTCCTTGTGTCTTCCGTTGATTCTGTTGCGCTAAGTTACTGGATATGGGCCGTTTATTTATAATAACTTGTGTGCTCTCAAATGGTGACTTTCTTCAGTTTGTTTATGTGTATATGAAGAATAGAAATTTCAAAAGACATGACTTGCATTTTCAAAAGTTTAGATATATTTACATCCTCCTTCCATATGTCGTTAAATTTGACTTGGGACAACTGCAGAATGTGGATGACTTATCAATGGTGACACATGTACAGATTTTTATGGCCCTGGAAATTATTCCTAATAATTGTTTCAGGGTTGAAAAGAGGTGAGCAAGTACAGTGTGAGGCCGTTTCCAGCTCCCCACACACAAAACCAGTTACCGGGACCCACACACTGCTGGATAAGAACAAATATGGAGAACATTAATGCTCAGTATATTTTGATTGGCCAAAGGATAAAACCAGGAATCGGGCTAAACAAATGCCCATTCCCTCTGAACACAAGAAAAGATGGAGGCGGAAGGCACTAGAACAGACAGGGAGGGCCTGACTGAAAACAGGCTTTCTCCTCTCTCAGCGGAGCCTCCCACCTTTGAAGAATAGGTATGAATAGCCTAGAATTAACAACAAAAAAAGCCTCCCTCTGGAACAGCATGGAAAAAATCTATCAAGGTGTTAATGAATATGGCCCTGGCCAAGTTTATTGCTGTGCACATATGCAGGAGAGATGTGCACGCAGCCGCGCACACATACGCACGTGAGTGCCCGAAGGACGGCTTACCTCACTGTCACACAGCTGACGAGGTCATGATGACTTCTCAGTGCTGCCCACTCAGTCAATGGGCCCTTTCTTCTGGACATGATTACTGTTGAAAATAAAATCAGGCATTGCAACCAGCTCAGGTCTCAGTAAGAAAAATGCACATGACGTATGTAGATTTTGTTGTTGACCCCCCACCCCAGCCTTATAGGTTACTCAAGGAAATACATGTCATTATAAATCAGTAGTAATGAAATCACCATTATGGCATCTTGGACATTAAGTCAGCTTTCAATGATTGATATTACAGATAGCAAGTAAATATTTTTTGATGGATCTCTGCTCTGAGAAGAAAAAAAAAAAAAAAAGCGAATCCTTTTTTGCTCTTTGATTGAAAGAATGTAATGCCATTGGAAAGGGGAAGGTTCAATGTGGTCATCACAGGCTGGTGACACCCAAAATAGAAGCTCACTTAGGGTAAATTTGCTGTCAGGAAAAATGGAGCATTCTTTCTGAACTCGGGAACGTGTGGTTCATGTGAGCTTGCTTGTAGAGGGTTGCTACAATAAGGCTTCTTTCATACAGGTGTGTTTATGCCCCAGGCTTGCTGGCCACAGTCCATTCCATTTACAGAAGCTGAATTAAACAATAACTCCGCTTGCAAAAAAAAAAAAAAAAAAAAAAAAAAAAAAAAAAAAAAAAAAAAAAAATTGGTGGGGGGAGGGGGAGGGGGAAAGGTGCGTCAAAGGAGATGCCTGAGAGCTTTGTTAGGGCCAAGAAACCCCTGTTGTAGTTGTCAGGGCTTGTTGATGTTGCTGGGAACGGCACTTTTTTTTCTCCTGGATTTTGTGGTTCTGCCTTAGGAAAGAAAGTAAAATAGAGCGGAAGAACAAAGTCCCACTCTATAAATCAGCAGCTGCTCCTTGCCAGATCAAAGGAATGACATTTTTGCTCCTGGACTTCTTGTCCACTTGAGGGCTTGACAGGCAGCTAACAGCTGGCCTGCTCCACTGTATGAGAGAATCAGCCTACATCTTCTTCTGAGCAGATGACAAGCTAATCAGAGACCTATCCATAGCACAGGACACGTGAGTGCACCTTGACCCCTTCCAACATCTCCAGTACATAATTGCTAAACAGCGTGGTGCATTTTGGGCCAGTTAATTCTTAGGTGACTTCCATTGAGAAGAGTCTGAGATAATGCTCAGTCAAAGGTGATTGTGAAAGCCAAAAATATTTTGAAATTACAAGATCTGTTGGGATGTTCGTGTGAATTAGCACATTTGGAATATAATGGGAACTGTCTGTGGAAGAGGAAAACCGATTATCACCTAAGACTCCGTGGGTTTCTAAGCCTGATCAGATAGATGGCTGGAAGCTGGTCATTTTGAAAATGATCACTGTTTCTTTGTAGGCTGGCAGAGTTGAATGAAGTTATAGATCTGTGTTCCATGTCTGCAGAAAGTGGTTTTCAGAACCACTCTAAGGTGTCCAGGTATCCAAATCAGGAATTCTAATGTCAGTAGTAAAACATTCAAAGTAATGTAGTTTCTTGTTGATTTCCATCTGCAATAAATCACATACAGGATGAGGTAATATGCTATAGTGTATGTCTATTGACTTAGTGTTTTATCTTAAGAGGGTAGATTCTAGATATGAATAGCTAAGGAAGTTCGAGTGTTTTTGCCTCCCTTGCTTTCAAGTAGCTCTGAAAGATCATTTTTATAATACATGATAAATAGCCACATGTGAATAACCCAATAGCATTCTGTAAGAGTAACAGTGCTTCAAAGTCGGGACCTGCTTGGATGCTTTGTTACATGCCACTGGGAGTGAGTATAGTAATGGAACTGTATTGGTTGCTGCTCAGCATTCAGAAAGAAATAAAAGATAATTCCCTGTGTAAAGGGAAATTTCTCAAATACTTTTATTAAATAAAAAGACTACAATTGTCCATATAAATCTCAGTTGGATAAGATGCCCAATTTTCTCCATTACCTTCAACAATTCTTTTGATACAGAGTAATCATAAATCTTATTGAAGTTTAAAAAGACCAGGATGATATGGGAGGTGAGAGGAGTGTGCTGTCCTCCTAATCCTGAAACTCTCAGTTGGCAGTTTCTACAAAGACATTTCATTGTCCTTTTACTTTAAGAGATACAGATGGAATAAAATGAATCAAATTATTATACGTTGTTTGTTACCCAAGGCAAGTGATTAAAAGACTCTTTCCATTCGAGGTACTTAAAGAGGATAGTGTATGCAATGTTCATGGCCAGAGAGTCACAATTAAAACTTGAACTTGACAACTTTACATTAGGGCAGAGCATTAAGATGTCCAATAGCTTACTGCAAGGCTTTGCCAATATAAATGTACAGAGGTCACCCAGAGAACTTTTCAAATGCAGATCTGGGAGCAGTAGTGCTGGATGGGGTACTGTGATGCTTCTGTGCCTCTGACACTGTGGAGGTGGCTCCAAAGCTGCTGGTCCAGGGAACTTAAGAGTGGGGACAAACTAGAAAGTCACTAAGATGATGTGCTTGAAAATGGGCTCACTCTGCAACTCCACCTGTAAATAGATGCTTCATCAGTGTCTAAAATCACACACACACTCGAGCACACACACAAATGCACATACGTACACATACATATACATAAACACCAACGTACAAACATGCACACACACATACACATACAAACACACATACCGGCATACATATGCATACACACACAAACATATACATGCACATATACACAAACACACACATATGCACATGCAAACAAACATACACACACAAAGTTACATATTGTCATGAAACTCTGATCTCTAGAAAGACCTTATCACATGAACACATGCTACACACATCCTGTTATAAGCCAAGTATAGATATTTTAAGTAGCCACCCATCTATTAATTATTATCTGAAAGGAACAGAGCTTTTTAAGAACATTGGTTAGGTGTGTTCTGACCATTGGTTAACATTTAATAAGCCCTTACTATATACTAGGCAGTACTCCAAGAACCTTACATGTATTGTCTCTGTCGGTCCTCAAAGCAGCCCGGATCTAATTATTCCCTAGTTGGTAGATAGGAAAAAAACAGAGGCATGGGGAAGTTAAAAGGAGAAGAAGCCCCTTGTGATTGTTGTTGTTTTTTTCTATGAAAAGGGCTTAAAATGTGGGCTGGTACTCAAAAGGACTGTGATCAAAGTTGAGTATTTTAGTGGGTAAGATATATGAGTCTTTGCAACTTTAGGCGAGCATTAAAGTGCTAGAAGCCAGCAGTAGATAGCTATGGAAGAACTTGATAACTTTGCCCTGGGCCGTACGTGTCAGCATGAACAGGCTCTCCACTCAAAGCAAACTCTTAAGGTTACAGTGTGTTCATGCTTCCACACTAACATCATGTTTTCATATTGTAAGTGTATGGGTATTTATTTCACACATGTTTTTACAGGTGTGGGCAAATCTAATATTCTATTCAATTATTATTACCCTGTAGCTCACAGACATTAGTTATGATCTGTGAATGTGTCCTAAAGTCATGTATGAATCTTTTTCATTTACCTCACTTTGCTAAAAATTGTCTTTGGGAAAAGATTCTATGTCTGAACACCAGTGAAAACCTTGGATATATGGTATGATTCAGTCATTCTCAAGTCTAAGTTATTGTCCAAGAGCATTAAAAATGCCAAAGCCATAAAATCAGTAACTCAACTGTTGTTTAGGACACAGAATAAAGCTTGTTTTGTTTTCATATTAAGAAAAAAATATAAAGTGGCTGATTTTCCAAGGTTGAAGCATCCCTGAAATCCCAAGCAGGAGCATGCTGGTAGGCAAATCCTGCAGCTAGGCAAAGTAGAGCTTTGTTGTTGTTGTTTTTAACTGGGCCCCTGTCACCAAGCTTCCAAGCACATCTTTTCCAAATTGATCTGATCCCTTGTCAACAGTTCAAACCTCTTCCTTGACAACACCTATCCAAGAGGGTTTCAAATCCAGGTCCTCAGAGTGTTTAGGGCTGGCTGCTTTCCAAGCCAACGCAGGGAGAGGGGCCTGTGCTTTCTAACAAAAGGAATGCTGCCTGCAGGAGTGGGTTACCAGGTGTGGCAAGAGGTTAGTGAACCAGAAAGAAGGGATTTATCAGCCATTTAAAAGGGGTGGGGGAACCAACCACAGAAGAATGACACCTGAATCTACTCCCCTCAGTCTGAGCTGAATTCTTTAAAAGAAAATGCGGTGGTCAGATTTCAGATGTGTGGGGGGGGGGGCACATATAAAACTCAAATATTTGGATTTTCTGAGGTGACTGGTGGTCTTTAGAAGGTCTCTCCAGCAAAAGTCAGGTGGGGCTTCATAAAGTGATTTTTGCTGTTTGGAGTAAATTCCCTTGAATGTACTGAGAATTTTTTGTTTTTTGGTTGTTATTTTATTTCTAAGTTTATTTAGAAAAGTCTTTTTATTCTTGGAAAGTCTCTAAATTTATTTCTATAATTAAGCTAAGAGTCCTGGTATATAAGTTTGAAGGATTACACATACTAACGCATTTTCTATTTAAGTAAAATTTAAAGATGCAAATAGTCTCAGGAGACTCTCTTCTAAGCTTTTGTGTGAGCCTAGGCACTAACTTCCTGCTCAATACAAATCAATAGAACTAGTGTACTTTGGGGTACTCATCCCCTAGGGAGTCACTAATTCAATTATCTGTAGCCCTTAAAAAAAAGTCACAATGAGGCTAATGAAATTTTTTTCTAAGGGAAATCTGGAGAAGGCACTAGATTTATTAACACATTTTCCACACAAGTTGTACAAAATTAAGTTTAAAAAACTATTTAATATCTAAGGAGACTTTATAATGGTTAAATTGTTCATACTAATAAAGGGGAATATTGTATGTCTGCAACTTCAAAACCATTCTCGAATGACATTAAAACTTAGTGAATTGTGGGGGGGTTGTTGTCTTCTCTCTTTCTTTCTTTCTTTCTCTCTGTCCTTTTTTCTTTTTTAAAAATATCAGATGCAGATGAAAACTTAACAGTCTTTGGAGTGGAATAACTTGGGGGGGTTCACTAAAGTAGGGTACAGCTTGCTGCATTTTGGTTACTTGGATGTCTTCAGCAATTTTTCAAATGTTTTGGGTTTGGCAAAGTCCAAAATGTTTTTTGCCAAGACCCTCTTTTCCCCTTATTTTTTAAACCCGTGTGAAATGCAGGAATAACTTAATCCATATGTGTCTGATTCATTTACACTTAACTCATCAAAATGTTATTTTGTGAGACCCATTTAATATCCAAGAAACCTTCTGAGCCTTTTAAAGACCAGTCTTTTGTCTTTGAACCGGGATGTTGCATTTTTCCATATGAATAGAGGTCTGGCCTTGAATGATTGGGGATGAGCTGATTTTTCAACCTTGATGCTTCGGAGTTTAAGTAGAGTGGAAACTTGATGTTATGTTTATTCTTATTCTCTGAGTAAAGGAAAGGCCATTCTTAAAATATAATCAGAAGAAGTAGAATTTGTGTCACATAATTTAGGGGAAGACCATATATGGAAGTTCATATTGGGAATTAAAAAAATAAAAAATTAGTCCTCCTTTGATTTTATTTTTAATCTGTGCATTAAATGGCTCTATTTCATGTTTTCTAAAAGGTGGTGGCCTGTGTGTCAGCAGTGTGAGGGAAGGAGAGAGTTATTTTCATTTTTAAGACTGCAATTTTTCTTCAAGTGTGGACACATAATTAATTTTAATAACATCTATAAAGTTAATAAACTATTCTGAGATTAAGGCAGTTGACAACTGGCAGGAGTTTTATGTTTGGAGATTTCTGGGGGAAAAAAAACAACAGCAAAAACAGGGGCCCATCTGTGTTCCAAATCCTGTATGATTTGAAAGACTGCATTGGGATTATGAAACAGTACTCGGAACCAAAACCTCTAAGACTGGAACATCACAGAACCTTCGTGGAGCCCGTGTGACAAAGTGACTCTGTAGAAGCCCCCCCCCCCCCCCCACCTCCCAGCCCCTCCTAAAACCTGCAGGAAGTTCTTCCTAAAGCCTTGTTAGGAGCAGTAAGGGAAGAAAGGCCATTGCTAACTGTTAGTGACCATGCTGTCCACACCATGGAAACTAGCTGAAAATGTGATGCTGGGGTAACATTGCCAAGTTCAGCACTTCTATAAAGACCTGCTAGCACAGGGAATGCTTTTTCTAAATGTTTTGTATTGTTGGATCATCCTCATTGACCAACCTTTTGAGAGGACCCCCATTTTTACTAAGGTAAACATTCTGATGAGTATCCAAAGAAATGACCTTTGAGTGAACCTCTAACCTTCCCAGTAATTATTTGTTTGAAGACAGTGTGAAGTTCTCCTGCTGAGAACTAAGAACCATGATGCCTTGCAGCCCTGTGAGGGAGGGAGGGAGGGAGGAACAGGAGAGAAAAGCATAAATAAGGGAACAATCTCCAGATGTAAATAATAAAGGGATAAAAAGGAGGAAACTTAAGGGGGGGGCAGCAATTTGTTTCACCTAAAAGATTGACCTACAATAGAAAAGAAAAACAAAACACAACCTACCAACAACAAGACTGGTAAACCAGGAAAAGACCATTCCCCTCTCTACCGGAAACATCAAGACAGGGTGAAAGAGCTCTGGGCATCTCTTGGTCTTAACTGAGCCTGTGAGAAGAACCCTAGAGGGAGAAATAAGAAACCTGCCCTCCTAGGCCTCAGATAAATTCTTTTAACGTCTGGAAGAGTTGTGATCTGGTCAGCAACATTTCAGGGAACAGGGAATACAGTAGCCAGGCTCTTCCCTCCCTGAAAGTCAAGGGGTGGAACACTTTTGACAACTGAGACATCCTTTCTTAAATCCTAAAGAAGTTCATTGTTTTGCAAACACGTATGCAAAGGACTTCTTCTTTGGTTTTCTCCTAGCTATTATTTAGCAGCCTGACTGTATTCTTACTGGAGGACTCACAGGAGGCCATGTGATCACTGTCCTCCAAGGGAGTTAACTGCCAATACTTGAGAATTCTTCAGAGAATGAACTTTCAGGTCCTGCCAGGAGCCCCATGTGGATGCATTAATCATTACGTCCCCCATATGCTTAAGATTTGAAAAGTAGAGATGTTGGAAAACAAATGTTATCAATAGAAAACATTTTGAAGGACTCACTAGCCGTGTGCTCCCTAGCACCCACCCCTCCCTAACCTAATGTAAGTTCTCTGAGTCTTTCCCAGAAGTTCATGCGTGTGGGGGATAGCATCATTAACCGTACAGGGACAAGGATAACTCGCAAATGGTAGAAAATTGTTTTGTTTTTATTAAATTTGGAGAAATAAAGGAGATTTCTTATTGTCTTACTCTGTTTGTACATGAATATTTGATGGGCATTATTAAACATTAAAGTAACATGAAATAGGCACTTATTTTTGGATTTTCAACAAAATTAGATCCAGGCTTCTTTAGACAAAATAACCGCTGCTCCTTACATTCCTGGGAATCAGCAACTGCCTGATTTGAAAACGTTTCCCGAACCCTAATATCAACCATGTGGACCTGAGGCTGGCTTTCCATGGGTTGAAAGGTGGCTGAGTTTATGGTTGGCAGTTAGCTTATCCACTGCCCTGGGTGTCCCTGCTTTGGCTGCAAAGGCTGCCCCCAGCTGGCACTGACCTCTGAGTGACCCCTAACTTTACAGGCTTAAGCTGCAGGAGTTGCCCCAAGACCAGAAGTCTTTGGGCCAGCACTTATTACTGCTGTGTTGGTGATAAAACTTCAGACAGCCTAATTGATGGCTTTGCTGACCTAACAATACCTTGTGAAAGCCGAGTGCCAGAGCCTGGGCTTCATTTATGGCCAGCTGCAAGGGAAGCTGAATCTCCCTGGGATGGATCTGGATGGAGAGTCCAGGGAGAGGGGTGAAATCTTCCAGCCTGAGAGCTGCAACTGGGTTCCTACTTGTTCCAAAAGCAAGCACACAAGCAGGAAGGAGACACTTTCCCCTGGCGAAGTCCTGTCCCTCTCTGAAAATTAGTAGCAAGTTGGCTCTGAGATGACAAGGGGAAGACAGGGGTTTTGCACACTGAAGGGCAAAGTTGCCTGTCAATTAAGTAGATGGTTCGCAGTAATGTTGGACTCTGATGTGCTGTCCTCCACAGTGCTCACAAAAGCTGTTCATAGAACACTCCGACTGAACTTGGTAACTCAACTTCTTGCTTCTGTTTCAGGTTTATCAATG
>JARWLC010000001.1:143993219-144035719 GCA_033318265.1 Phyllotis vaccarum | reverse complement strand
TTTCCACACTATGTGTGTTGTTCCCAAAAGAATGACTGTCTTGGTTCATCAGTGAATTCAGTATCCAGGAGAGACTGTGGTATATATTAAACCTGTTGGGCCAATGAGAAAAGAACCATGCTGGGGAGCGCGGTGGACACTTGGCTGAACCTCAACACTCTAACTCCAGCGGCTAGAATGTGTTTTCACGCCCAGCCTTTATCCCCTATCAATGTGTCCTTTAGTTTCAAACAGATCTTTATAGTTTGTGCTTCATAAGCCAATTCTTATTATGTTTTGGGGGGACTGTTCTTCAAAAAGAGCTTGCCAATGAAGATTTAGAGACAGAGCGAAGGCTTCTTCAAGTTCCGAGCCTTGGCTGTGGACAAAACAATCTGAAGTTGGGCAGCTTTCCTCAACACAAAAAAGTTATTCGTGGTCCCTGCACCATAAGTAGGGTTCTATCAGGAACTCAGAGCTCGGGGGATGAAAAGGAGCAGTGGGATACTGTAACAAACTTCGTACAAAGTTCGGTCTTTTAATTGTTTCATGTTAGATATTCTATGTGTTTACCTCAATTGAAAAAAAAAAAAAGAATGTTTTTGCTAGTATCAGATCTGCTGTGGAATTGGTATTGTATGTCCATGGGATCCTCCTTTCTCAGCACGTGTTCCTCACTAGAAGAAAATGCTGTTACCTTTAAGCTTTGTCAAATTTACATTAAAATACTTGTATGAGGACTGTGACGTTATGTTAAAAAAAAAAAGGTGTTAAGTCACAAAATGCGGTAATAAATATTTCATTTTTGATTTTTTGTTAGGCTTTGGTGTTTTTAATGGTTTGAAGGTTGCAGGATGCCAGCTACTGCGCACTGAAGAAAGTGCTGGTTCCCTCCCCCAGGAAGTTAAGCATATTTAAGATGGAATTTGCTAACAGTTTTAAAAGTCATCATTTGTAGACTTTCATTATGTGTTTGGACTCATAGCTTTCATCAGCAGAAAACTTCAAAAGGTATGAAACTGTGTGCATTCTAAACAGCTCGAGAATCTTCAAAATGCCCAGCCTGTCTTATTATCATTGCATGATGTTTTTAAAAGTAATTTCAGATAAAGTTTTTGCCTATGCACCCACCATTAGAATAAAAATTTTATTCCAAGTTAGTTTTATATCTTAAGAAATAATGTGTATGTTCAAACATGATTTATCTGTATTTCTTCTATCTTACTCAAATACTGTTGACCATGTAAATTAAAGCTTATATATAGATGCTTATAGATAAGTAAACATCTTCTATACAGTTGGAAATCCTAAGCTATAAAGAATGCTTAAGCATTAATATTTAATACTAATGATCCAATGTTCACTGTAGATGCTTTTTCCATGTGCAGGGATACAAGAATGACAATTTGGTGGCTCATGGTTTGTTTTTTTTTTTTTTTTTTTTTTAAAGAAAAAGCAAAGAACAGACAATATGATAGCACTTTCAAAACTTCGCTCAGTAATCTAGAGCTACAGGCTTGTTCATGCTGTACAGGGTCTGCTAACGTGGGAAATGTGGAAGATGATCAAGGGACCTGCACATCCTTAGATTTCCCAAGTAAACACTCTGCTTAGGCTTTCCTAGCTCTTAAATGTTGACTCTTCTATTTAAATGGACAATAAACAGGAGATAGATGGATGATTCGACATAATGGGCGAAGAGTTCACTAATCGTAGAAACTGACACTTGGAAGCAATCCATGGTGGCACCTTAGTCAAGCTCTTCCATGTTTCCTCTTTAGACAGCCTTAATGGAAGCTCTATCTGTGAATGAGCAAGAATATAAATTGCTATTGTTTTCTTTTATATTGTTAAGTAAAATTTTTATAAGTGCGTTTATCACTTTAATTACTGCACTGCTCTTTAAACCTAGAAATAGCTTGACACAAACACACTGATCTTGTAAAACACACACAGCCTCCCTCTCAATTTCCCTGCACCATTTCACATGGAATCTTTCTTTAAAATTTAAATATTTGCATATGTTTACTTTAAATGCTCTGATGTAAACCCTGACAAGTTCCTCACTTATAAACTAACTCTCACATCAGTTGAAAGGAAAGGAATTTTATATTGGCAGTTTCTTCTATTACTTTCTGTAAGGTAAATGCCGAAGTGTTTCCTTGATCACAAGCTTATGTTTACAAAAAGTGGTTTATGGAGTTATTACATTATTCCACGAAGGGTAGAGCCCAGAGCTGTTGATCCTTAGTTTGAATTCACAAATTCATCTTAAGCTTACTATCTTGGCCAATCTGTATCCTATCATGCTAATTTTAACCTTAGATATTTGGAGATGAGTGATAATTGTAGTAATATCTATGCATTTTCTTGCCCCACCCCCACCCCGTGCTATGACAGAGGAGGGATGATGAATTTGTCCAATTTTTATAGTGCTTTTTATACCACCTCAGAAAGCGCTTGCTCCTATCTCGGGTTTACTATTTAGTATAAAGAGTTCCGATCTGGGTATATTTAAGAAAGACTCAGCTGTCAAACGCAAAGAAACTGGGAATGGTGTTTTGACAACCATATAGTGTTAAAGGAAATACTGTAGTCTGAATAAAATTGCTTATGTTCTCCAAAACAAGAGTAATATAAAAACACTTTTTTATTTATATGGAAAAGCAAAAGCAGAAATAAACTCCAAAGGTTTCCCTTTCTTCAAGAAATTCCGAGAGAGAGCTGCAGTCGCCATCTGTCAAGGGTTGGGAATTGAGCAAAAAGCCACATTTTAAAGGGAAAGAAAAGTCCAGAAAAGTCTGAATTTTCCATGTTCGCCCTCTCCTGCCCATCCCGAGGTCAGCACCCCAGAACCCCAACTCGAGCTCGATGGAGGGCTCTGTCCAGTCCATCAAGGCCCTTTTTGCCTGCTGACCCTCTCACTCCCGCGGGCCTGTTAACCCGGAGCAGACCTGGGATGGGAAATGTGGCTAATATCTCTAGCAGCTGTCAAAAGGGGGGCCCTTCCTTCAAAGGGATCCTCCACAAATTCTCCATTAGTCTTGCAGGCCAGCAATTTGATAAGGAGCCCTAACCTCCGCTACAAGTTGCCACTATGCTAGAGGATCCTCTGTTGAGGTGCCTGAATGGCCGACTGGCCCTAGCTAGGAGGCCACCCTGTGGTCCAGGGGCAGGGGAAATGCAGGAGCAAGGAGGATCTGGCCGGCGGTCCTTCGTGCAGAGGGCCTTTCACACGCGAGTGTATTTGCTGCACAGACAGAACGTGCTGCAAACGGAGGGAGGTGACAAGTAACAGTTTTCTTTTGCAGTTATCAACTAAGGGCGTCGCGCGCGTGGGGAGCCCCGGGAGTCCCACCGGGGCTGGAGGAAGGTGCAGCGCTGGACTCGGGCGGTCAGATCATGATGAGAATGGGGACCGTCGGGGCAGTGTTTGAAGGGAGGTTTTAATATTAATAGTTTCGCTGTAGAGACAGAAGGGAGATTGCGTCCCTACTGCTCCTCCGGGCAGACTCTGGGTGACAGGAATGATGGATGATCCGGCAGAGCCCAGCGGCCCCTCCCCTCCAGCCCCAACAGTGTCAAAGCTACTTTAGTTGAGGCTTTAGAAATAAAATAAATAAACAGCTTCGCCCCCTTCTCTTCGCACCGTCTCCCACCCCCCGCTTTCCGACACCGATTTATGGATCATTATGAATCAATTACTGCTCTCAATACTTTCCCAATTGGCTTAAATAAAATAGGAGAAAGATGAAAACGTGGGGTTTCGTAGGGGATTTTCCCCCCCTGACAGGAACAATCGCAAAATCCATTATCTCATAATCAGAGGCCCTGGGTTAGGGGGTGAAGAGAAAAAGAAGGGGTCACTCAGGAAATAACGCGGGAACACCAGAGGGGGAGGTGTCGCCCAGTCGCTGCCTTTGTGGTATTTGGTTTGTTTGTTGTGTGTTTTGAACGCAGGCGAGAGGGGTTGCGCTTGAGAATCCGATGCCTACAACTTTGATGACCTGACCCTTAAACTCCTTGCCCAAATCCTCCTGCAGTGTGTGCCTGAACCATCATCTCTTGGTGGCCTGGAGTGAGGGTTGCACGTGGGGAAAGGTGTGGAGGAATGGACCAGTCTGCAGGGCAGATTTGCACTTTGTTATAGGCAACTGCGCTTGGGCGGCTTGGGGCAACGCGGGGACAAGTCCCCCTCCTGCCACTCCTCCCAGTCCCGCACGCCGCTGGCTGGTTTTGTCTTGGAACTGTTTGGGATCTGGACAACCCCCACCTCGCCCGCCCGAGGCTTTTCTTCCCTCTCCGGCCTCTGGCGGGGCGGCGCTCTAGGTCCTTGTAGGTGTTTCTATGACTACATTGTGTGTGGGGGAGGGTCAGATGTGGGGGTTGCCCGAGAGAGGGCCGTTCCTGGGCGGTCATTTATCAATGTCACCCACATAATGATTCTCTCTGCAGCGTCCTATTGATGAGGATAATTACATTAGCTCAGAGTGACTGATCAATGAAAAACCACCACACAAAAACTTCTTCACTCCTCTATAATACCAAAAACCGATACAGAAATAACAGAAAGTCGGATTCTCTTCCCCTCCCCTCTATCCACCAATGGTTTCTGCACCCCACCCCACTCCCCGCACCAGGACCTGGGAATAAAGTAACAAAATAGACCTAGGTTTGTTTCGTTCAAGGAGGATGCAATTTTGCCTGTGAATGCATTTGTTCTAAATGCGTTGGCTTCGTTCCTCTTTTAGTAAAGAATATCAACGGATTTGCTACTGTGGGTGGCTTTTAGAGTAGTCTGTGGTTTTCCGTTCTTTTTATTTCTTTTCTCCCTATTGGGCATTTCTCCTTACTTCAAAAAATGATAGGCAATTCTTTTCATACATCAATGGAAAAAAGAAATTATTCTAGACTCCTTCTCTACATTTTAAAAAATAAAACATTTGCCTTGGTCGGGTTATCTTTTTGCCTTTATCACTTCACAAAGTAGGGCAATTAAAGATGTAATGTTGTGTAGGGATTAAGAGTGGATCCATTATATGGCAGCATAACTCGCTATATTCTCTCCTGAAAGTTTGCAGCTAAATTACGATTTTGCTTTTTCTAGACTTAAAAAAATCAATATTTTCTCAATTAAAGAGAATTTTAATGCCTTACTTGCGAGTTGTTAAGGGCGCTGTAAATTTTATTGTAATGTTTCTTAGCCTCGGAGTAAATTGAAGAGACGTTTGTTCTCCAGGTCTTTTTTCCGGGTCTCAGAGATCCTAGCTAGGAGCCGTCCACTGGCTTCAGACGAAATATCAGCTACAAAGGTAAGGAGAGATCCGTAGGGGACCCGGTTCTGGGAGGGATTCCTCTAGGCCAGAGGCCATTGTCTGGAGTATTTTCACCTCTCTGGGTCCCACCTCCCGCAAGTAACACAAGAGTTCATTTAATCTTTCTCAGAGGAAAGTACAAGGGACTCCCGTCTGCTCTGGACAGCCAAAAAAGAGGTTTATTTCAGAAAGATTCTAGACGCTTCTCAGTGCCCCCACCGCTACCTCTTTTCTCTAAATGTACCTCAGAAAGACTCCTTCACAAATTCTGCCATATTTGACGCATGCCCCAGGTTCTGTCTCAGTCAGTTTGCTCCCCAGTCTCAGGAGCACGCACTGTTTACAGATGTTTTCTCTTCCAGGCGCTCCATTCAGTAAAAGTTCTAAGATAGAACTAAGTAGTGCCTTAACAGCCCAGGTCAGCCATTGCTGGCTCTTGCAAACTTGAAGTCTAGTGACAGGGAGGATGACATTGAACGGGGATTGGTGAGCTTTGGAAGGCCCAGAGAAGCCCAAGGCTGAGAGCTCCAAGGCCCAGGGTCTGGGTGAAAAGCAAGACGGAGAAACTTTTTAAAAAGCAAACCAGGGAGACAGCAAATTGAGCTGTGATGGGCTGTAATGAAGAAATAGGGTGTGGCAGAAAGTGAGTCTTTCGGACTTACTGATAATTTAGGAAGCGATAACAAAAGGATGTCGAATGGTTGCTATTTTTCAAAGTCCAAAATCAGTTTAAAAGGGAGTGCTCAGAGGTACTGAGAAGGGTCCAAGCATCTCAGAGGAGCTACTCAGAAAGTTCCCTTTGCAATTCACTCTCAGTTAATTTTCTGGGAATGAGAAGACTCGGGAAAGTCTCTGTGTGTGGTGATCCGAGGCTTAAGTGAGAGTATGATGGAAAGGGGGCACCTAGATATAATGAGGCTGCTGTTCCAAGCTGAGTAGAAAAGGAGCGGAGTAGACAAAAAGACACACACACTCAAACACACACACGCGCGCGCGCGCACACACACACACACACACACACACACACACACACACACGCACGCACACACCCACCCCAGTGCACTTTAAAATTATTCTCACCTACCCGCCTTTTTATTTGCTTCTCTGACTACACATCGTATGGACTCCTATACATAGGTGGGGAAAATACTCAGTTCATCATGTTGAATGCAGACCCACCCGACAGGTCCCCTATTTCTGTAGATTCCTGACATGTAAGCCTAGACCGCTGCCTTTTTATCAAGGGAATCCGGCTTTGTTAATGTATTTGTACTTTTCTGCTTTCAGTATACAGTCCTGCTTTGGAGGAAGGAGGAGGTACAAGGGGGGAGGGGAACAGAACACAAAGACTAGTTCTCACCAAGCAGGTTTCAAAATAGGGACTTAATGGGAAGAAATAATAATAATAATAAGGGAGGAGTGTGAGAATTATGCACTGAACAAGCTTACTAGTCTGTGAATATTTTCCCCTTTGAAGATTCTGTTTTCCTCATTTTGAAACATTTTCAAATTTTAATCCTTTAGCAGACAAAACCTCAATATAAATATGACATGGGCCACTGGCAAAAAAACGAACTTAAACTCAGTGCACAGAGGGGAGGGGTGTGGGGAGAAGAGAGAGCCCTTTCTGATTAATAACTAGCAGGGTAATGTTGAGGGCTTTTTCTGCCCGATTGCCTTTTTGAATTAGAGCCGATTTCTTCACACTTCAATAGTGCCTGTCTCCTTTAAAATGATTGGCAGATCTGTTTCTCTTTTTTCTCTCCCTGAGACTTAATGATGTAAATTTTCTAATTAGTTAAATCATATTGCTTAAAGGGCTAATATTTACCGTGTAAGAAATGATTATTCTGATTTGGTCCTCTTGAAATATTTCGAGAAATAACATTTGGCTTTTAGGTTGAGGGATGAGAGGGGGGAGGCGCTGATGGAGTGAGGGAAGGCGCGGACCGGCAACATGTTAAATTAATAGTTCAAGTTGAGCTGGGCTCACACCCCAAGTCCGCTTTTATTTTTCAATCAGCGAAGATTTAATTGGCAGCCCTCGGGCCGGGCGATCTGATATTTTCTCATTAGTTTCTCATCACTAATCTTGAGTGTTAGATTGGCTTACAGGTTGTCAACATTTGACCAATTTTATTTAAGGGAGGGGGGACGCATTATGACTCCGGGATGTGAGATCTGCAAATAAATCCTGCTTGGATCAGCGGAACTAACAGGCGAAAAAAATGTTGACTATTCATCGTCGCATCTAATAAGTTGCATTAATGTATATTTCAAGACGGGTGATTATACGTGCGCTGTAAAGACACAGACGAAAAGAGGTCGGTGAGGGAGCACTAAGCTAGTTGAAGTAAAACGCAGATATATTTCGAGCGGAAGGTAAATAACCCAAGTGGAATCTCTGTTGAGGGGTTAGGAGCTGCGACCCTCCTCCCCTTCCTCTTGCAGCTGCGTGAAACCGCCAAGTGTGTGTCGCCAGCTCTGAGCAGCTCGGCCCGATGGTCCACAGATAAAATCAGAGCGCCCCCTGCTGGCCAGCAGGACAGACGGCTGCGGGCCAGCCCCCTGCGAAGCGAAGGTTGTTTTTCTGCGCCCCCACCCTCCCCACCTACTCTATCCATCACTCCCACCCTCGTCAGACTGTAGCAAGGGAATTGCTTAAGTGAATAAATGATAAAAATAATAACAAAATAGTAAGGTACCCACACCTTCACTTGGTCTCGGGGAATAAAAGACCAAATGCCTTAGCAAAAGGATACATTTTCTGAATCTCTTAATTCTGTGGGGTTTTGCAATACTTTGCGTTTTTTCTCCCTTGCAGGTTTAACGTTCAAAGAAATGTTTTAGTGAACAATTAGAAGGGTTTTATTTATTATTAAAAAAAAAGATATCTGATGAGGGAAAACCGGGAACCCAAATAATATTTCTGATATTCGAAAAATCAAACTCTTGGGGGAAATTTACACTTTTATAAAAGTCTGTAAGAATCGCTTTTGGAATTTAGGCAATTCCCAGTTTGGGAAGTTTTGCGCACAGCAATGGGATCCAAGCCCATTGAAAATCTGTCCATCTCCGTGTGCCACCGTACCTACACACAAACACTTCTTTTCCACGGGTGTTTTCTTCCCTGGTCCTGCTTTCTCGATTTTTGCTGGACAGGGTAGCTGGAACGCGCCCCAACTATCCCGCCCTAGTGCGGGCATTTCATCTCACTCCGACCCTTCCCGTTTGGTGCAATGTGCGCTGTACTGTTCCAGAGGTTGAGGTTCGGTGCACCACGGCATCCTCCCAAAGTTCCGATTACTCACCGGGGGATTTCTGCGCCGTGTTTAAGGCGAAGGCTTATAGGTAAGGCGGTCCAGCTTCACCGCCTCTGCTCCTGGGAGAAGGCGCTGGCAATGCAGCCCAGTCTCACAAGGGTCTCCCCACCGCAGTTAGAGCCCTCACATCAAGCCTGTCAATTTACCATGTGGGACGATTTTAGCTTCTCAGAGAGTTTTGGGTTTTGCTGTTAAAGAACCGGATTGTGGAGTTTTCTTGAGAACAATTCTGGGGAACGAGGATCTCAGAAAGGAAAGAATGGTGGTTAGGAAAGACAGCAGCAAAAGGTGCGTTATCTTTTTTTTTTTTTTTTTCTCCCCGGGTGCCTAGCTCCTGGATTGCGAAATCCGTTCTCTAGCCAGGCTTCTTCGAAGATTCCACTTTCACAGCTCAGCCTCTATTCCACCCCACCCCCGCCGCCCCCTTGTTTGTGGATGCTGGAGGGTTGGGTCAGAAGCCCTGGGGCCCCACAGAAAGGGGCGCTTCTAGGACCAGGCAGTGGTGGGAGACGTCTAGATCTTCTAGACAGAATAGGGATGCCTCAGTGCTGCTGAGTTTGAAAAATTGGTGGGGGCTAATGTGATAACTGAGATAGATTTAAATATTTATTACCAAGCAAGCTGTTATGATGGGAGGGAATCTGTTTTGAAGTTCATTGCATTCAAGTTACTTTAAAAGTATATTCTTCTCTGGGGAAGCCTGGCACTGTGGTTGACTTTTTGAAAGGTCCTTTTTAAGCCCAGAGGTGTAGAAGTTACTGTCCAACACATGGACTGCCTTAAATAGTGTGTATATATAGGTGTATGCATGCACATAGAATGCATAGTTGTCTATGTAGCTATATAAACACAATAGAACAAACACAAGGAAGGCAGTGGACCTCACTGCCCTGAACTTGCATCAGGAAGTATTTCACTATACAATCTCACAATGGAAAAAATGTGGAAATCCTACTGTGTTCGTCTACATCCAGCTTAATCAAATTGAGAGACATTGGCAGCCTGGTCAACGTTCTAAGTAAATTGATGCAAAAGTCCCCAAGAAGAGACAGAAAATAGGCTGCAATTAATCTCAAACCACTTGAAGATTATGATTGAAACAATAAGACATGGACTCTCAAATGGCTGTTGCCAGTCCCGTGCCTATATCGTGGCAACAAAATTAACTCTCTAGAAGGAATTTTTTAAAAAAATCTTTGTTTTTGTTTTGCTTTAAAGACAAAGAAGGGGGGGGTCAGCCTAGAAACCTGCTTTAAACACTCTGGATTTGATGCTGTTGAGAAGCTGTCCTTTACTTGTGGTTTGCTCAGCTGGACTACAAAGGAAAAAGGAATGGAATGATGCTTCCATGGGATAAAAAGAAAGCTCTGCTATCAGGTGTTAGTTTTCCTTCTTCCTTAAAAGTTAGTTTGTGTTTGTTTGTTTTTAATGTCCAGCAATTTTGCTGTTGAAAGTTGTGCAGATGTAAAGATGTTTCCTTGTCAACGGCTATCAGCAGACTTCTGTCACCTAAGTTTTGCAAGCTTTTGTATAAATGGAGAACGTGGGAAAGAGAATTAGATACCAATATTGTGCACTTTCAAATAACAACCTCCTCCCCCAGGCCTACATTTGAACGCTGATACAGGAGTGGTGTTGCTATTTCCCCCAATAAGCAGAGACTCCCACTAAACACACAAAAAAATGGGCTGAGCACTCCATTACTGGACATTCTGACAAAGATGTAGCAGCATTCCAAGAAAGGATGTCCCCACATACGTCCTTATGTTTTTCTTAGAGACTTGAGTTGGGTGGACCTTTCAGAGAGATCCTGAATAATTAACATGAAAGAAGATAAATGTTGAACATAGAGGCAGGTAGCAGCAATAAAAAGAACAAAAAGATAAAAGGTGCTAAAAATTATTTTTTAACTTTGCACAGTTCCAGATGCCGCAGTATCTATCATCTCATCCTCTTTTACAGAGCGACCTGCTCTCCGGTGGGGAGAGCTTGCACTGGAGCCCACACTCCACTAGAAACTGAGGGTGCCTGCGGAGACGGGAAGGGATGGGGCCTCCTGGCAGTCTATTCTTCCCACCTGTTCCCTGCGCCCAAACTGGAGCGAAGTGGCGTCCAGGCTCCAAGGGACACTCATGAGGGTGTGTCTCCAAGCGGAGGAGGAAACCCAAGTAGGTCCCAGAAGGCCCAGGAGCCTCCCAAAGGGAAAAGACCTATGGGTCGGAGTCACAAGCCACTGTCTGTCTGGCTGCCCGGCCGGCCGCCTGCGCTCGGGTGGACAAAAGGCTCACAGGCCAGGCTAGTGTCGTGGCTGTTGTCACATTCGGTGGGAGGTGGGGGGGGCAGGTGTTGTAGTGTTGGTGCGCGCTGGGGACACCTGCACTTGCATCGGTATCAAGCCTGTCAACTGGGAAAATTCCCGACCCTGCGCGCTGCCTTCCACTTATCCTACCGCATCCCCCCACGTTCCCCGGAGCCACACCTGGTTAGGTGTGCAGGCCTAGAACCACATAGCCCCAGAGGAAACACCGGAACCAGGGGAGGCGGAGGCCAGAGGATGGGCGGGGTCAAGAAGAGTGATGGAGTTCCTCGAGCTTGGATATCCCTAGGTTCCAATGACTATCACCACACTCAATCTTTCCCGCCCAGATCTAACGGGTCTAAAAGGCAAAGAGATTGATTCTGGCAAACACCAGGCTCTGGGAAACCTCGGGGGTTGCCACAGACTCCTGAGACCGAGCAGGCTTGGCTTAGGTTCGAAAACACGGTTTTAATTTTCTTAATGAAGGCACGCTCTAGAGCTCAGCTGGTAATGGCTGTGCCGAGTTTAATAGACTTCTGTCGACCAGCAAAAGACGGATAACTATCAGTTATAAGTAATCTGCTCTAATGCAATTATTTTCCCAGGTTCAAAAGTCATTCTGCAGAGAGGGCAGGAGTGAATTAAGCCCCCAGGGGACCGTGGTTGTGGGGCAGGAGGCTGCTTGAAACCGGATCTGAACCTGTTTGGAGAGATATTTGGGCTTGGGGGTAGCATCCAAGGCTTCTCTAACCTTGATGTCCCAGCTCCCCCCTCTTCTCTCACCCATCCATCCTTCTTCCTCAGCCCCTCTACACCTCCTCACCTTTCCTTTGCCCCAGCTCCTTCAGAGTGAATGTTAATTTTCTCTCCTCTGACTCATGTTTGGGGGTGGGGTTGAAATTCAGGCTGTCTGTTGAGTCCAAAGTATTTCTCTCAGAAATGTGCTCACCCAGAAGTCACTATTGGACTGTCAGGAGTTGAAATGGAATTGTGTGTGATGTTTAGAATATCAGTGTGGCCATGCACGCACAGCTAATATATATTTCTAGCTGAACATGGAACCAAGCCCATCCATATTGGTATAAACTTAGTCTACTTTGAAGCTTCTATACAAATTATCATTCCAGGCAGTTTTAATTTGGAATTACCCAAGCTCCTCAGCTATCTAACTTCTCTTGGCCTGAAACACAAACCTCAGGAAATTGTGATTTAAAGATATAAAAACTAGCAAGAGTCATAATTTTCCTTAGCACAGAAACCAAGCCAGGAACCCAGTGTGCCCAGAGGGAGCATCTGGGGAGCCTGGGGCTTCTGGCAGGAGCACTTTACCCCCAGCTTAGCTACAGGACAAAGGTTGTTTTTGGAAGGAGTGTTTAAAAAAAAAAAAAAACCCAAGGGGTCCATTCCAGACCCCCAGAACACCACCACCCACCCCGTGTGAGAGAACCGTGGTTTAACTGGAATGCAATAAAGCCCTCTCCTCACCATCCCTTAGCCCTTAGTGTGTGCATGTACTATGCCCCACCCCCATTTTCTCCATTTCTTTTTAAAGTAGAAGCACAAAGCTCTGCTGTCTCCATCCACTCTTTGTTCCAGTCCTGCCCCATTCCCAGGCCTTCTACAACCAGAAGATTAAATCAAGCTAACCCCCATGAGCACTCCTTCCTGGGGTCTCAGTAACGGAGGGCATAGCTGGCATCTAGTCATAGGAAGTTAGGAAGAGCAAAAAGGGAGGTCCTCTTACCTCCTGGCCCTGTGGTAACCACCTCTCCTGGAGAGTCAATCATATAACTGAAGAGGAAGTGATCTTGGGAAGTTACCAGCCAAAAGACCCACATTTAACTCCTTAAATGCTCCGACTCCAGTAGCCTTTAATTATACATGAGAAAAGTGACAGGAGTCACCAACTATGCCAGGCCCAACCTATCCTAACAACCTTGTATTTGGTTTACGTTGGGCACAGAGAATCTTCCTTTAATTTTGAGGACTAGTTTGGCATGAGGAAAGCAGTAACTGCTACTCGGTGTCTGTTATGTCCTAGGTCTATTATCCAATCAGAGGGCAGGCCTGCAGCCACTGCAAGTTGAATGGCATTTAAAATATTTTAATAACATAGATTCTTTTTATTTTTATGGCAATGAGACGTCTGCTCCTGGCAGCACAATCTACCCCAAAGATGATGGGCACTGAAGAAACTCTGTTTCGAGTTGACCTTCTTTGTGGCAAATGTTAGCCACTGGGCAAGAAAGTGTCCTTGCCTCAATTGCTGACAGTATCATGTCCAAAATGGACTAGCAGGAAACACAGAAAAAGAACTGCCTAACCTTTCCAGGACAAGGTAAGAAGGTCTTTAAGAATATCTTGCTTCAGAGAAGTGTGTCTGATACTTCAACAATGAAGAAGAAGCTTCAGTAACTGTCCAGGCAGTCAGCTATTTCATATTTCACATTTTTTTTTGGAAATTGCTTGCTTGAACATCCTGTTTACTTAGTTAATATTATTTCCTTTTTGGGTCTCTCAAGGAGTTGAAGATGAAGTAGTTATAGTTTTCTAGTGACAGTTTAGAAAAGAAACTCAGAATTAAAATGCATACGTTTGAGAGACATCAAAATATAGTTTTCAGTTAGTGATACAAGTTAGATAGAAAGTGAATTAGGTACAATCCTTTGGACTCACCAAAATAGGATAAATAATTGAATATTTTCTTTGAATTTGTCAATTGTTAGTGGATTGGACATTAGTCATGTAATTATTGTTTGTATATATTGTATACAATCATAGTTCCTATTGTATATAGTTTTTCTTATGTTAGTATAACCTTTTTAATTTTTGACACAAAAGAGGATAATGTGGTGATATATTTTATATTTAATAAAATCAATCTGGAATATCAGAGAACAGAATCACCCACAGTCAAGCCATGAGGGTTAGAAAATGGTGACTCATGCCTTTAATCCCATCACTCAGGAGACAGAGATCTTTCTAGATTTCTGTGAGTTCAGGGCCTAACTACCAAACAGTAGTAGCTCACACCTTTAATTCTAACCCCAGGATTTTGATACAGACTTGTACCTGGTAGTGAAGCAACTGGGTGAGGAAGATATTTAAGGCAGGAGCGGCAGATGTTCAGGCATCCTGTAGGAGTGACAAACCAGGCTGAGGACTCTTGAAGATAGCATTTACCCTGTCCAGCCTGAGAAATTGGCTGAGTGAGAATTGACTGTGGTGTGTTTCCCTCTCTTTGATAATCCAGCCCTCCCCCATCCCCCACCAATGGCTCTGGTTTTATGTAGTAGGAGAGCAGAGAAAACAGACAGTCTGCCCCCAAAATGGCTTTTCTAAGTTCCCTCTTAGATGTGTAAAGTTGAGAAAGCCTTGACAGATGTAAAGACAAGCAATCCTGTTGGCTACTTTCTCTACCCAGAAGGCACCTGGGTATGTGCTAAACAGTTCTCACCAGCCAACACCAGATTGCCTCTCCTCCAGAGTTCTGTGTCCCTGAGCTCTCTCTGTCCATTTGACCTCTAAAGCAAAGGGCTAGATTGGTCTGGGAAACATAAGACAATCCTAAGAGGAGGCCTGATTCTCCCTCATTCATGCATTTGCCTTAATGTCTGAAGGGCTTCACGTACTTTTATCTTGCAAATATCTGGAGAGGAAAACATTTCTCTCTCATTGTTTTTGATGTAAAATAAATGTATGATTACATGCATATTGTGCTTAGAGTTGTCTAAAGTGGACTGGCCTGAATACAGTACACTCTTAAAAACAGAACAAATATGAAGAGAGAACATTGAGTATCTGAGACCTCCTTCCATTGTCATCCCAAATAAGACTATTGGCCATTTTAATTTTTTTCCGAGACAGGGCTCACTTTGTTGCCCTGGCTAGCCTGGAACTTGCTATGCAGACCATGATGGCCTCTAATTCACAGAGATCCATTTGTCTCTGTTTCCCAAGTGCTGGGATTAAAGGCTGTGTCTGCTACAAAACCAGGCAAAGGTGAGCATGACAGCTCAGTCCTGTAATTCTAACACTCTGGAGGAAAGCTGAGGCAGGAGATTCACCATAAGTTCCATGTAAGAGCCTGTCTCAAACAAACAAGAATCTAACATGACAAGAGCCCCTCACATGCCATATGTGGTCACATCTCTACGTTCTCTTAAAAGAAGCTGAGCAAACATGTGACGTCAGTGCTGGGCCTGTTCTGTGTCTGTATTTACAGAGTTTTCCCAATCATCATACAGGTTAAGTAATCTGCTCCCAGGGATGCTTTGCCCACCACAGCAGTTTGAAGGCATTCACTCATGTTTTACAACTCATTCCACAAGCTTCAAGACATCATGTTCAAGGGCAGTATAGAGTCAGGTCACAGGTTATCCACAAGTTCAGATAACCTACTTCAATCATCACATTTTTTCCCCTAACTTATGTTCAATTTGATTCTCCTGCTCTGTTCTCAATCAACTTAAGAAAAACCCAGCCAGAGTCGACAATACCCACCCTGTCCTATGATATATTTGCAAAATCAGGTCCTATAAACCTCCCTTACTGTCCCCATGGAAACCAAATTCTTTCCAATTAGATTGGGAAACATAGCTATCATGTTAATTCAAAGGCAGTTGCCTCAAAGACCCATCAGTGGTGAGTAAATTCTGACAACTTTTCTAACATTTCCCTGAATTTCCAAGCAGAGAACTGTGGGTTTGTTGAGAAATTCAACGTGCAATGGTCATCATCTGGATGGAGCCAGACAATGAATAAGAGAGCAGCTTTCAAATACGTAGTTTACAGCTCATTTTTCTTCCTTTTCAGGCATGGCTTCCTATGTCGCTCCTGGCTAGCTGGGACGTCACTGTCTTCAGCCTGGCTTGATCTAGCTGCCTGTTTCTCCCTCTCAGCATCCTGAGCGCTGGCATTACACATCCCCACCATCATCACCATATCTTTTCTTCTTTCTTAAAAATTTATTTCTAACATATACTTCAAAGTTTTTCTAGGCATTATTTAATAGATAATGAAGTTCTCCAGACTCCTGCAAGCCACATCTGGAAACACTTCCTCTGCCCTGCCCATCACCACCCCCCTAGCAGAGAAAGCCATAGCCTAAGGATCCAGTCCCCCCCCCCCCATCATATGAGAGCATCGGCTTTTAATCAGTGAAAGGCACTCCTATTTAAATTTACAGGATGACTCTTTATTTCATTTATCTTTTCTTTTGGAGGAATGTGGAACAAGAGCACCACCCTTATTAATTATAAGATTGATGGGGTGAAAAAAGCCAAATGAATTTGGCTTGCAAATTATTAGTGGAGGTATGAATATTTATGAGTGTGCCAGGAACTGCAGTCATGAACCCGGGTATCAAGCTTGGGAGACAGTCAGACCAATGCCTTCCATGAGGCTGAGCCTTCCCAAATCTGACATGACATAAATGGGGAAGTTCTAAATTAGACACAGGGTGGGCTTCCATCAAATACTCTTTTTTTTTTTTTTTTTTTTTTTTGGTGTGTGGCTAGCCTTGCTAAAGATGAACTCTCATTTTCAGAACCTCTGCCATTAGCTTTAAGAATCGTATACAATGACAGGCAGAGAAGGTGTATGAAGAAGACCTTTGCGGTTTTCCTACTTGGTAGTCACCTATTTAAGATCAAGTTTTCCATAAAATATTTGTGCAATGCAATTTTAAAATTTAGAACTGTTTTCGTTCAGTGTAAAAATACTGGAAAGCTAAAATATTCCAAGCACAGAGATGGTTTAGATAGATGTAACTAAGGTGTGTGTGTGTGTGTATCTGTGTGAACACATTTATATATGCATATATGTGTGTGTGAGTGTGTGTGAGTGTGTTCGTGTGTGTGTGTGGGGGGGGGGGCAAAGCACCCTTTTAACCCGAGAACTCAGGAGGTAATGACATATGGATCTCTGAGTTTGAGGCTACCCTGATCTACATAGTGAGTTCAAGGCCAATCCAACCTATGGAAGAAGGGCCTATCTCCAGAAAAGAAAGAAAGTAAAGGAGTCAAAACAAGTCAGAAATCTGCAAAAAAGACAAGCTCTGTCTTCCTCTGGATTAGACCTGGCAGAGTTTCTTGAGCTCTTCGGAAGGGGTGCCAGAGGTCTGGCATTGAATGAACTCAGCCTTTTAACCCATTCCTTCCTGCAGGGTGTGTGAGCAGGGGCTGGTCCAGCCCTGTAAAAAATGGCTCCTGAGATATCAGAGTCCACTCTGTAGACCGTGTCTGAAAAGGGGGACAAGTGTGTTCAAGGTAGAAACACTAAGCAGTTTAAAGAACACTCCTCAGATTTTCTGGTAAACAAAACAACAACAAAAAGCCCACTCAACCATGTTCCCCTCCTCTACAATCCAAAGTGGCTATTTGTGATAAATTGATGCTTTATGTATATCCTGTCTCAATTCATCTCTTTTCCTGCAACGATGGAGTTTTTTTTTGTTATTTTGCTTTTTTTTTTTTTTTTTTTTTTAAGAAGCAGTGGTACCAGCAACAATTCACTTGAATTCACCAACCTTGAAACTGAGGCATCTCCTGTCAATCATTTTGTGGAGATATAGTGAAACACATTCAACATCTGTACGTCAATAGTGGCACACGCTCACACGTGTGTTATTCACTTTAAGTCCACTTCAGCATGGCATGTCATACCTTCCTAGAATGTTCTACAGGTTAGTAATTTGGTTGTTACATTCTTAGCCTAATGAAAGTTCAAACTAGAATATTCACTAGTTGAGTTCAGAGCTGAAAGTTGAGCTTGAGATCATTTGGTTTTGACAAAGAAGTAGAGTTTGGAATATGGCAACTGACTAGTCCATTTCAAACCTTACTAGCTCTAGAGTCTGAAAAAAACCCACAAGGATCTTAACTTGAAGCTAATTTTTTTTGGTTTTTGGTGCCGACTCCTTTCCTGAGCTCTGTGGTCCATCAGGAGTTATGTAGTATTTAAAATGAACTTTTCTACTAACATTGTCCCTGCCACTGTAATTGCAGGGTGATTCTTATTAAATAGTAATAAGATATTGACTGGCCTGCTTGCCAATATGAAGATTTGTTGTTGATCTGTGACGCCTATATTGATCAGCTAAGAGTAAGGTCTATCCTCTACTTTCACTATTGACACAAATACAAACTTTGTATTAATAGAGCTACAACCTTCCTTATTTATTGGTGTACCTTGGCTCAGTCAATCAAGCTAGAAACAGATATAAATAGGAGTAACAGAAGGAAACACCTCAAGATGCACAAAAATAGCCACTAGGGCTATTTAAACATAGCCAGAGTTCCTTGGCTTCAGCATATGGCTTCCGTATTGGTAAACCTCACACCTTACTCTCCATCCCAGGTTTAATCCCATACTGATTCTCTGCTTTTTATATTAGGGGGCATTTTATTCAGTTCTGAAATAATCTTCTATTTATGCCGGGCTCTTCTGTCACCTTGTTATTTCTGTAGCTTGCTGTCAGAAATGTCACTCAAGGCTTCTTTTGCATTGCTCCTCTGCTGTGGAAAGCTCCATTCTCTTCTTCCCTTTTAACAAACAGTCAGGGCCTGGGGAGATGATTCAGTTGTTAAAGGGCTTCCTCACAAGTGTGAGAATCAGAGTGCAGCCCCCCCAGAACTCAAACGAAGGTCAGGTGGGTGTTAGGGCTGCCCTATGATCGCAGTGCTGAAGAGGTGGAACCAGGATCCTAGAATCAAGTTGGATAGCTGCCATTGCCAAACAGGCAAGTGCTGGGTTCAGATGAAGGACTTGCCTCAGCACATAAAGTGTAGTCCATTTTGTATTGGTTTGGTTTGGCTTTTGAGACAGAGTCTGTCCTGGAGCTCTCTATATAGACCAGACTTGACTCCAACTCACAGAGATCCTCCTGCTTCTGCCTCCCCAGAACTGGGGTTAAAGGTGTGTCAGGTGGAATGTATTTGAGGAAGGCTCCTCATGTCGGTCTTGGGGTTCCATGTGCACTGCCCACACACATGCTAATGCTCATATACTCAAGCAGGCCATACACACATGCACACAAAAAAGAAATTGAGGACTTTTATTTTGTGTTCCTCTCCTTCTGAAGCCTGAGGTCTATCTTATTGAGGACTTTTATTTTGTGTTCCTCTCCTTCTGAAGCCTGAGGCCTATCTTGAGTCTATTAAGGACTATTCATGGTTTCTCTCTGAGATAAAAATTTTTATCTCAGCAAATTCTCTTAAGATTCAAATATCTAACTTCTGTGGTAAATGTTTACATATAAGTATTTGTGGGTGTTTCTTTTTTACATTTTTTTTTCTTTGAGACAGGGCCTTTCTACATGTCTTGAAACTCTCTGTGTAAGCTAAACTGGTCTTGAACTCTCAGAGATCTGCTTTCCTCTGCCTCCCAAGCGCTGGACAAGCTTGGGGGTGTTTTCTGAGTCTATGATTAGATTCAAACCCAGACAGGAAAAAAAAAAGTTTCTTCTAATACAGAAAGTTACGAAGCAAAAAAAAAAAAAAAAAAGAAGATGTTTGACTAAATATATAAATAAATAAATTAAAACCTCAAACTGTGGGCATTTAAAACTTTCTCTCAATGATTTTTCCTTTACTTTGCTACCATTTCATTATTTTTTCATGAATATGATAAATGGTCATTAAATGTGAGCATTTTTATTTAATGTTCATAAAAACTGGTAGGTTTTCAAACAGATGTGGCCTGATATGGTTCAGTGAATTTAGTGGACTTCTCATATAAACGGAATAATAACCATACGGAAGATGGATTTTATGCCCTTGCTTACTTCTTCTAGAATGCACCCTTATTATAATTACAAATAGTGTTTATTGTGTGTTGTGCAATATACACGCCATTGTCCAGACGCTGCACAACCCTTCCCTTGATCACTGCTATCCAGAGTCTATAATCTGAGGTAGCCCTGAAATGCACATGAGTAGAGGTGTGGCACCCTAAGGATGCTCTTTTTCATAAGAAATGCAAAGGAGAGAGAGAGAAAGAGAATGGAAAGGAGCTAATTTGTGATGGAACAAATATACATCTTCTTGTTTAGAATTTCCTTGTCAGACTCAACTAGGTGGTTGGAAAGAAAGAGCATCTCATTTCATTCACTTTACTTGTACCCATTAAGGATGACAATGGGGGAATATCACTCACTTTCTTTTCTAACTTTTCATGATATTATTACTAATATCTACCATGTCTCTTTAGTTGTGTGTATGAGGGTATGTTTGTGTCTCTGTGGGTAAAGAACAGGTGATTGAGAGACAGCAGAGTTCAGAGGTATCAGATCCCCTGGAATTCGAGTTATAGGTGCTTGTGAGCCATCTCATGTGGATGCTGGAAACTGAACTCAGGTCCTCTTCATGAGCAGTATGTGTCTTTAATTGCTGAGTCACCTCTCAGCCCCCCCCCCAGCCTTTTCTTTTTTAAAAAATTATTTCTTTATTAACATGCATACATGATTGGGAGAGCACACACTCAGAGGTCAGAGGACCACTTTATAATCAGGTTAATCTTTCTATCTTTATGTGGGTTGCAGGGATCAAACTCAGGTCATCAGCCTCACCCAACCACTGTTTTTATCTGCTCAGCTGTCAACCCCCTTCTAGGTTTTTTAAAAAAGTGATTAGGAAAGAGAAGTAGCAGCTAGAGTTGCCTGTGTGGAGGGGATACACAAGCCCAGGATGCAAAGGCAAGGGTTTCAAACATTGCTTTCTGGACACAACACCTGGATATAAACAGGAACTCCTTGATCATTAATTATGTGACATTAGGAAATTAACTAATGTATCTCAAACTTGTATTGGCAGTTTTAATTTTTTTTAGAGTTTTATGTGCATGAGTGTTTTTCCTGTATTTTTTTGTGTACCACATATGTGCCTGGGGCCCTTGGAATCTAGAAGAAGATGTTGGATTGTAGTAATTAGTTTCTGGCCCAAGCTAGCCCCAAGATCTAGACCAGCAGTCCCAAAGAAACACAGAAGCTTACATTAATTTTATGCTGATTGACCTATGGCTCAGACATATTGCTCTTTCATCTTAATCTATTTTCATTAATCTGTTTAGCCATGTGGCTTGGTACCTTTTCTCAGAGAAGCATGGTTGTCTCCTTTCCTCTGTCATCTCTCTGGTGTCCACAGCTAGACTGTTGATTTCTCGAGGAAAAGACAGGGTATGTTTTCTTTATCGCAATAGCCCATCTCTAATAAATATCCTTTAAAGTAAAAAAACGAGAAAAGAAAAGAGCAATTAGATATGCTGAAACCTAAAGTGTGGCCATTGGATTTAGTGGGTGGATTGGATTTAGGGACAGTGGATGACCATGGAGAAAGCAGCTTCAGCGGTGTAGGCAGATATAGCCTGAAATAGGTTGAGGATCAGCAGAGAGACTGTGGGGCCATAGGGTTCAAACTAATTTCAAGAATATTATTCATGGGAGAAATGAAAACAAAAATAACAACAGATAAAGAAAAAATGTGTAGAACAAGAAAATTCTGCTTTGCAAGATATGAAAGAACTGAGTTTATATGTTTGGACAGAAACCAATAAAAGAGAAGCTGTATAAATTAATAGAGAGATTTGGATATGAGATAGGGAGGAGGTACATCAGTGAATGGGCATGGGGATTGTGTAGAGAACCAGTTCTATAAAACCCAAAAGCTACTTTTAATCCAAGACAAGAAAGTGAATGTAGGAGAGTGTACGGCTTACACAGAGGCATGGAGCCCAAGGATGGTATGCTATACTGTTAGTTACTCTAGAGTTCTAAGTTTAGTTATGTTTCTATGACAAACACCCTAAAAAAAAACCCAGAGAAGATAGGGTCTGTTTGGTTTCTACTCAAGAGTTTCATTCCACCATACTCAGAAAGTTAAGGCAAGGGATCAGTTAGTCACATCACATCCACAGTCAAGAGCAAAGAGGGGATAATGCATTTTTGTTTGCTTGCTACTCAGCTAGCTTTCTCTACTCCTATGAAGTCCATAGCCTTGCCCATGAAATAGTGCTGCCCACAATAGGCTGGCTTTTCAGACAACAATTAGCAATTAAGATAATCTCTCATTGACACGGCCATGGGTCAACCTGATCTACATAGTTCTTCATTAAGACTCTGTTCTCAGGTGACCTTTGTCATATCAAGGTGACCATTAAAACTAAACAGCACAAGGAATCAACAAAGGTGAATGGGAGAAGGGATAAAGAAATAGGAGACTAGGATCCAGGGCTGGTTGTTGTGGGAGATATTTGTACACTGTGTGAAGATGTACTGCTGTGATTGGTGTAATAAAAAGCTCAATGACCAATAACTAGGTAGGAAGTATAGACAGAACTTTCATGTAGAGAGAACTCTGGGAAAAAGAAAGGCCAAGTTGCCAGCCAGATGTAGAAGAAGCAGGATAGACAGTATGTAGATGAGGCAATGAGCCTTATGGCAAAATGTACATTAATGTAAATAAGTTAATATAAGTTTTTTAGCTAGCTGAGACAAGCCTAAGCTAAAGGCCAAGCTTTTATAATTAATAAGAAGACTTTGTGTCCTCATTTGTGAAGTAGTAGTCTTGATGACAAAGTACTTATACATATAACGCCCAACATGGGGGTCACATATTTCCTAATATAATACAGCTATCTCTCCAAACACCTTCATCACACCCAGACAACAGGAAGCAGTTTTGAGAATACAACTTCCACATTCACAAGAGGTAGAATAGGTGGTTTTTGGTCATTCTATGGATGATAAATATCATCATTTGGGGGGTTAGTTGTAAATTATTATTAGTCATGGTCAGGAAAGACATTAAACAAAGGAGGTTAGATTCAGAAATCTTTTTCTAAAAAAGGGGGTGGGGAGTCAAAAATGATAGGACAAAAGAGTAAATTATTGATTCTACTTTTAAACTAAAAATAAAATAACCTATTAATCCCAAATATTTTATATCGCTATGGATTTTTGTATATTGATACAAATTTAAAGTTATTTTTGTTTTAACATACTATACATATGTTTCTACTTTTGTTTAAGGTATTGTACCTATGTAGTTCATTTAAAATGTAATGTATAATTAAAAAATGTAGATTAGTAGTCAGTTATCTATAATAATCAGTTTTATGGCCACGTTAGCTATGTTCTAACTAGGTCAAATAGAGATGTATTTTAGATAGAAAAGTGGTCTTCAAACACTTCATAGACCTACAAAATATGTCACTTAAGATGTTTCAATAATATAAAGCTTCTCGTGACAGTGAGTACCATCTGCTCCTGGCTATACCAGTTTACATCAGAAGAGGATGATGAGTATTGAACAGTCTCCAAATGGAGTTTTCTTTCATTGTGGCAAACTTAGCCATTGGGCAAGAAACTGCCCTTACCTCTACTGCTGAGTGTATACTGTCCAAGTTAGACAAGCAGTACAAAAGAGAGCAACTGCCAAACTTTGCCAAAACAAGGTAAGAGAGTCCTTTAAAATTCCTGCTTTATTGAAAAGTCTTTCAGATATTCTAGGCCTGTAGACTGAAGATGGATGCCCAGTCTTGGAGAGGAAACTTGGGTGACTGTCTGGACAGCCAATTATCTCTGTATTTCTATAGTTTTGAAAGTTTGCTCTGTGCTTCCTGTTTACTTGGGTAATATATCCTTCTCAGGTCTTTGATGGGGTTAAAGACCACATAGTTATAGTTTTTCTTGATACCAAATTCAAAAAAGAAACTAACGTAAGAGATAAAAAGACTATAAAGTTAAAAACATAAAAGCTTAAGTTGTTTATCAAAGAAAATGTTTTAGGTTCTAAAAAGATAATTTTAGGATGGTGATACAAATTATGATAAAAATTGGTTTAGGTACAAATCTTAGAACTCATCAAGATAAGAAGTTAGAAAATTGATCAATTTCTCCAAATTTGCCAAATATAAATGGACTGGACATTATAAATGCAATTTTTACTCATTATTATAATTTTATTATATTAGAGCAAAAACTTTTCCTTTGTATTTAGACAAGAAAGGGAGATATTGTGGAATATTTGTATACTGTGTGAAGATGTATTGCTGTGATTGGTGTAATAAAAAACTGAATGGCCAATAGCTAGGCAGGAAGTATAGACAGGACTTTCGGGCAGAGAGAGAACTCTTGGAAGAAGATAGGCCAAGTTGCCAGCCAGACACAGAAGAAGCAGGATGGACAGTCTGTGGATGAAGTAAGAAGCCTTGTGACAGAACATCTATTGATATACATGGGTTAATGTAAGTTATAAGAGCCAGTGAGACAAGCCTAAGCTAAAGGCCAAACTTTTATAATTAATTAGAAGCTTCCATGTCCTCCTTTGTGAGCTGGCAGTCCTGATGAGAAAGTTGTGCTATGATTGGGGAAAGGACTTAATGGGTAAAGTGGCACACACTTGTAATCCCTGAACAAGGGAGTAGAGCCAGGCCATCCTTACATGATAACCTTAGAATCACTGGTGAGAAGATAGATGGGGGTGGGGAGCCCATGGCTCCATCTTTTCATCTTTCCTGGGAAGAAATTTGGGAGGAGGAGGGTTGATAAATTCTATGGAACAACCCAGAATGGACATTCTAGAAGACAGCTCTTTTCTTTACTCTTGAAATCTTTGTGTTAGCTAGCAGCTACCTAGCCCCTGACCCAGTCTCTTTGCAGGTCAAAGGCTAGTGAGTTCTCTGTCTTCTTCGATGATGTTTACTGAGTCTTCTGGCTCAGGTCTGTGACACATTAGTGGCTGCAGCCAGTTTGAGTGGCACATGGAAGACTGGAAAGAGACCTGGTAATGGGTTCTCCAGCTCCGCAAATGGATGGTTATACCATTAAGATAAGCTTTCGTAAATAAATGAATTCTGTTAGGTGTGCTATTAAAACCCTCTAGAACTTTGCATTGACATGGTAAAATTCAAGATGTCTTAAGATATTCCATGTCATCCATCATACCCCTAGGGAACAGCACTGGCTTATAACATACAGTATTTTTCTTATCCAGTGCCTTGTTCATTCTATTGTCTAAATCAAGAATGCCCTGCTGTAATGCTGGATTAAATTTAGGGGTCAACTTAGATTACCCTATTTCTGGAAGCCTTCTCTGATCATGCCAAGTGCAATGGAAATACACTGTTTCTTCTCTCAGCTCATGAGACATGCTGCCTTAAATACACATGAATATATTGTTAGAACATTTAATATACCACACACTTTCCCTTCAGTATTCTTCCCTATGAGTATATCTTTTAAAGACATGAGAAAATGACCTCTGTCTCTAATTGCATGCAAAACTCAACTCAACGTGGATCCAAGACCTATTTGGAAGATCTGAAGTGATACAATTCCTAGAAGAAAACACAGGGGCTGCATGTCAAAGCATGTGTAAGCCCCAATGATGCTTTTAAGACATGGACGCAAACAGGGGAACAAGACAATCGACAAGTGGAGTCACATCAAACTAGAATGTTTATGTGCAGCAAAGAAAATGATCCACAGAGTAAACAAAACTTACAGAGTGGAGAAATACTTGGCAATTATTCATCTGGCAAATAACTGATGCTCAGAGTATAGAATGTTTGTGCATATATATGTGAATAAATGTATAGTGTGTGTGTGTGTGTGCGCGTGCGCGTGCGCGCGCGCACGCGCGCGCAGGTGTGCCCATATGTGTGTAGAGGGCAGAGGACCATCTTCTATGCTCTTCCACTTCCCCACCCCTCTCCTCCCCTCCCCTTCCCTCCCCTCCCCTCCTCTCCCAGGCTCTCTTCTCTCTGTCCCTCCTTTCCCCTCCCCCTCCCTTTTCCCTCTTCTCTCTTCTCTCTCTTCCCCTTCCCCCCCTTTTTTGAGACAGAATCTCCCAGTGGCCTGGAGCTCATCAAGAAGGCTAGACTGGTCAGTCACCCAGCCCGGAGACCTCCTGTCCCCACCACCTCCCTGTGGGTTTCCAAGCCTACACTACACTGGCTTTGGGAATCAAACTCAAATCTTTGAGCTTCTGCAGCAAGCACATTATGACTGAGCTATCTGTCTAGCCCCAGAACATATCCTCTTATGGTCTGGATAAAAGCCCAAAGGCACCTGTGGTCAGGTCTTAATGCTCAGTTGGCAGTGGAGACTTTAGGAGGTGGGGTCTGATGGGCAGGGTCACCAGGAGAAGGTCTTTGCAGCTCATTGTCCAGGCCCTCACTCTGTCTTTCTCTACGTCCTGTCCCCTGTGAGATGATTCACTCTGTTCCACTATGACTTGCTGACCAATGTCCTGCCCACCATTGACTTTTACTTTCAAACCTGTGAACCAAAACCAGCCTTCCCTTAAGCTGTTATGTCAAGTATTTTTGTCCTGAAAATGAAAAAGCAACACAGAAGGAAATAAAAACATAAAACAACCTACATATATATATATATATATATATATATATAGTAAAACCAAATAAAAATGAAGAAAAAATCAAAATGCAGTAAACAGTGGCAAGGAATGGAAGAAAGAGAAACTCTAATTCACCATGGAAGGGAACACAAATGAGTATAATTACATGTGGGAGGTTCCTCAGAAAGTTAAAAATAGAGCTGCCATTTGATCCATGGGTTCTACTCTTGGGCATTCACCAAAGACAGCTGTACACCCATGTTTGTTATAACACTAACCCCAATATCCAAGGGATGGAATCAGCCTCAATGCCCAGTAACCAATGAATGGAAAAAGAAGATGTGCTGTAAAATACACTGGAATATTATTCAGTCATAAAAGAGTGAAATCTTGTCACTTGCAGTAAGAGGGATGAAAGTAGTGAAGACAGCGACAGAAACACATGTGTCACACGTTCCCTCTCACGCGCTAAGTGATGGTGCCATGAAGGTAGACTAGAGGCTACAGCAGGATGGGAGAATGTACAAAGGAGGCTGCGCAAAACAAGCATGTGTGTGTGTGTGTGTGTGTGTGTGTGTGTGTGTGTGTGTGTGTGTGTGTGACGACATCACAATAAACCTGCTAATATGTACAATTAATTTTTACTAACAAAAGATTTTAAGAGGTGCCATAAAGTATTACTAACTTGTTAAATTATGAAACCCAAAATATCTATATTTATCTGCATATTTATTTTCTCTCTTTTCTGGTGTACTTTATTAAAGCCGTGGGCTTGTGTATGCTAAGCAAGCGTTCTATCTCTGAGCTACATAACCAGCCTGTAAAGATATAAATGTCGTCTTTTTCCTTTTACTTAATGTCAAATTATTTCCAACTATGGTTAAATAATTTAATCAGATTTTAGAATACAAATATTAAAAGAAAATTAGACATTCTACATGATGTCTTTTTCTCTCAGTTAAAAAAATTACACTTTTTTATTGTTTGTATGTGAGTATTTTGCCTGTGTGCATACATGTATGTATGTGCACCATGTACGTGATACCCTTGGAGTCTAGAAGAGAATGTTGGATGCTCTGCAATTGAAATTATAGATGGTTGTGAGCCATGATTTGGGTACAAGTAGTTGAACCTGGGTCCTCTACAAAAGTAGCAAGTGCTCTTAACCACTGAGCCATCTCACCAGTCCACAGTGTCTCATTTCTTCTTGAGATAATATTTTCCAGAGCTTACCTATCTTGCCCTCCTTGCATCTGAAATGCTCATTCTCCTATGGGCCTTTCCCAAACTTGTGATCTTTGAAAAGCACTTTTAATATCCTGTTCATTATTCCCTGCCATAACCTGCCATCCACTTCTGACTCTTCTGGACCCTGTTGAAATCAGAAGGCCTATAGTAATTTATTCTTGAAATGCTGCAGTAATATCGTATCTAACCATGGGCCATCTTGGTTTTTTGTTATTATTATTTTTAAAAAATGTGAAAAACTAGAAAAGAAATTTTTGTCAAGTGAGAAAGTTATTGGATGTTTCTAAGAGTGGCTTGTCTGGAAACATGGACTTCAAGGCTGCACAAAAGGAGAATACCGGAGCGCTGTGATATAAAATGGGAAATCTAAATCCTAACACCAAACTATTTTCCTTTAAGAAACTTGGGCTCCTTTGCAGCACATTGATTAAAAAAATTATAGTAAGAGAAGATAACGCTTTTTTATGTATATGAAACCTTTACTTTTTGGTGCTGTTTGCTTTTTTTTTTTTAAATTATTATGTTACCAAGTATCTTCAGTCTGACAAATGGTTTGCTGAATGTCACCATTAATAGAGGCATCAATTTTAGGAGTTGTGCTTCTGGAAGTGGAATGAGGAGGAGGTGGAGCCCAGAGTTGAAGATACTACTTACTGATAATGAGGGTGTTTGAATGGTGGTAATTGGCAAGGAGAAAACCTCAGAGATGTATCCAGAGCCCAACCCTTACACTGCAGGCAAGCTGCCAGATAAAGACTCAAAACTACCTATGCTGGCAAGAATACTATGTTCTGGCTTCTTCCTTGCCATCCCTAAAGCGGTAATTTCAGACTTGTGGTGTATTACCTTGGTGAAAACCTTTACGATTGGAGAAACGGAGGACAAAGAACCCTATCTCTCTGTGTGTGCGTGCTTGTGTACAATTGCACTGGAAACCAGAAAGTATGCCAATCTTCTGGAACTGGAGTCACAGACTACAAACAATCCAATGTGGCCGCAGGAAGCAGGTCTTTGATTCTCTTCCACAGCAGCAGGTGTTAACAGCTGACAAATCACTGCAGGCCCAAGAATACAATCTTTAACAAAGGAAAGCTTGTAGTCTAGTTGATTAGAAAATACTATACCAAAACTATGCAGCGAAGATAAGAAGTAACTCAGAAAGTAATTAATATGGGGCCTGTGGAGAAGGCTGAGTGTGTTAAGCTCTTGTATACATGTAAGGATTTCTACCACCCAAGTAAGAAACAGGCTGTGAAAGTGTGAGTCAGAACCCCAGTGGGGTAGGAAGGCAGAATCAGGCAAATCCCAGAAGTTCTTTGGACAGTCAGTGCGGCTGAAATCAGGTTCAGTGAAAGACCCTGTCTCAGAATCGAAGATAGAGATTGATAGACGAGAATATCGGAACTCACTATGTAGAAGCTATGTAGACAAGGCTGGCCTCTAGCTCAGAGATCCTCTAGATATACCAGAGTGACCTCCACTTCACAGAGATCTTCCTGCCTCTATTTCTCAAGTGCTAGGATTAGGGGTATGTGTCACCATGCCCAGCAAAGCCCTGTCTGTTAGGTTGTCAACATAACTATAATAGCTAGGCTAATTCAAGTTACCAAGCAACTTAACCATGAAACTGGCTGTTTATTTTAGTTTTTTTTTTTTAATCTGTCTTCCTATTTAATATTCAAGGCTTTTAGTTTGGAATGTTTGTGAAATATTTTTTTAATGAACAGCGGATATAACTGGCAGTCTAGTAGTAAAAACTAGGTTGGTGTGTGGTATGTGTGAGGAGCTACGGTTTCCAGTTCAACATTTTATGACACAGATTACAGATGAAATCAAGGCAGTGTCCTCATGGGGGACACTATATTAAGTACTCCGTTAATATAAGATTGTAAGAAAAACGCAATCATTTCCTTTCAAAGGAAGAAAAAAACAAATTTTATAAGCCAAGAAAAGCCACCAGGTAACTTGGAGGCTGTACATGAACTAATGCATAAGTCTTTCTGACCTTCTGGTTTTAATTAGGTTTTTGCTGTCATTATCTTGCCTCAGGCTCCAGTTGGGTGGAGACCCAGCTGTTGAGGGTGTTGTCATAGGGTCACTCTTCGTGGTGGGGGCGTAGCTAGTGGGCTCTGGGAGAAAAGAGACACAGTGAGGTTGCAGGAGTCAAAGTGTGGTGATATATTGTGTATCTAATAAAGTTTGCCTGAAGGTCAGAGGGCAGAGCCAGCCAGAGTTAGACATAGAGATTAGGGAGTGGTGGCACACACATTCAACTCTAGTCCTTGGGATCCCATGCCTCTGCTCCCTGTACTTGGGAAATAGACTCAGGAATGCCTGAAGCACACACAGACACACAGACACACAGACACACAGACACACAGACACACACAGACACAGACACAGACACACACACACACACACACACACACACACACATGCTCGCATGCACCTTTAACCCCAGCACTAGGAAAATTGAACCAGAAAGTGAGATATCTGGGTGGAGACAGAAACATAAAGGGGAGGAGTCAGGAGTTCAGCATCTGCCTCTGACCTTTCCTTTTTGGCTGAGGACTCAGAGGCACTCAGTCTGAGGATTCATAAGGAATGACCTGCGGTGAGAAGTGACCGGCCATGGCATGCTTCTCTGTCTCTCTAACCTTTCAGGTTTTCCCCAATATCTGGCTATGATTTTTTTGTATAAGACCAAGTAGAATTCATGCACCCTGAAGTGTAGAGTATATTATTTGCTGAACCCCAACTTCTGTCAAGTGGAGCTTTGTCTTTCTAGCAATCAACATAGATGTTGGCACACACAGTTCTAAAGCATCCACCCAAACAGCAAAGAAAGACCCATGCGGCAGAGCCGTGAACTGGAAGGTATTTGGGGATGGTTTCTGTGAGCACTTTGGTTTTTCATTTACCACATTGTTGAGTCGCGTGTTAAGGGTGGAGGGTCCCTTAAAAAAAATAAGCTTGCTACTTATTTTGAATGACTATGCTTCAAAACACTTTCTGATTTCAATTTGAAGTAGTCATTTGAGTTTGAAGCATATGCAAAGTTGTTACCCCTCCCCCCACCAAACGCAGACAAGCTAATTTTTGCATTTGTTGTGTGCAAAACTGTTGATTCAAGATGTGATGACAAAGTTAGTCTGGACAGTACAGCTCCTTTTACTGTGGTCTGTTGGGAACCATGCTTGTGTCCACCCAAGTGATTGCTACTTAATCCAAAGAGAAATCTTATCTGACCTGTAAGCTGTATCTGCAACTTACGCCTAAAACTTTAACAACTCACTAGATGGTAGTTTATAAGTACCGAAGATGTGCCTTTGGTTGGTAACTGTTACCCTACACACCAGTGTCTAAGGAGATTCGTTGTGCTCAGTAGATGGTAATCTATAACAGTTGTGGTGGGTGCAGAAATAAAATCCCTGCAGATTCATGAGAGTTTGAGGGCAGCCTGATCAACATAATAAGACCAAATCTCTAATGAAAACAAAACAATAATAAAAACTTTCTATCTATGCATGTCCCCTATATCGGAATAGACTTTATGGAGTAATTTCTATCATAGAGGTGAAGTTTGAGGTTTATTTGTTTGTTTTGTTTTTCTTTCCTTTTTTCTTTTTTGTTGTGTTTTGGTTTTTTTTGAGATAAGATTTCTCTGTGTAGCCCACTGGCTGTCCTAGAACTCACTCTGTACATTCTGTAGGCCAGGCTGGCTTTGAACTCAGAGATCCTCCTTCCTCTGGCTCTTGAGTGCTGGAATTAGAAGCATGTGTCAGCATGTCCTGAGTTATTTTTCTTTCACCAGCTTTTAGTGGGCAATGCTCTGGCATGGTAAGATACCCCAATAATCAAGAATATTCTGTGAATTGATAACTTCCTTCCAAACTTAACCCTGGGGACAGCTCTCTTCCTTGAAAGTCCTCGCTGGCATTTTTAATGGACTTTTTAATGAACTTCATTTTTCTGTTCTTATATACATATTCGAGCACATATTTCTATATTGTCAGCATTTGCTTTTACATTAAAATAGTAGCATGATATAAGAGAGAATGGAAAGCACATTCAAAGTTGAAGCATCATAGAACATTTCTTTTTATAAGAATTACATTGTTTTATAAATTACATTGTTTTATAGGATATGTGCACACACGTGCACACACACACAGAAACACACATACACAAACATGAATACACACACACACACATGCATGCATGCATGCGCAGAAGTATGCACTTGTGCAGATGTTCATGCCATGCCACATATGTGGAGGTCAGAGAACATCTTATGAGAGTCAGCTATTTCCTTTCATCGAGTGCATATAGATGATTGGCCTCAGGGCATCAGTCTTGGCAGCAAGTTCCTTTACCTGCTGAGACATTTCATTGGTTCTCTCTTCCTGGCTTTTTATCATTAACAATGCATAGTGGGACCTGAGAGATGGCTGAGAAGTTAAGAACACTGGCTGCTCTGCTAGAGAACAGCTTTGGTTACCAGAACTATCATGATGGCTTACAACCACCTGCCACTCCAGTTCCAGGGCATCCACCGACTTCTACAGGCACTGCATATACTTGGAGCACAGACACACTTGTGTAAACCCGAACACAAAAGGTTTATAAAAGACAATGTGTGTTGGAGATTGTTCAATGTATCAGGACATACAATCTTTCCCCATTCTTTGAAAGGAGGTGATCGACTGCAAGGCTGAAGTGTAATTTATTTAATTGGATTTCTATTGCTCAACATTTCAAGTGATCTCCTGTCTTTTATGAACACAAACACTGCAAGAAATATGCTTGTGCATATGTCTTCATGCATATGCGTGCTCTATCTGCTGTACAGACTCCTCAAGCGATGTCGCTTCTTCATTAACTTTGTAGGTCAAAGAAGATGTTTGATGCTTCCTGATCTCACAGAAAATAATGGAATTGCTCCTACATTTGATCATAGTGTGGTCAATTATTTTTTGTGACTTCTTATCCCTCCAGATCCAAATTGCTTCTTCCCTAAATGTTTCAATTCTTTTTAATTTTTAGGACAGTTACAGGTTAAGAAAGGAGTATGCGGGAATACTACCGTGGTGCTGGAATCCAGACTCATGACTGGAGTTGAGGTTTATAATCTCTGCGCTTCTGTTTTCTTATCTGTAAATAAAACCAGAAGCCACTTCACAGGGCTTTGGGAGGCTTAAATGAACTGACCTCTGTAGAATGTTTAGACTGGCACCTACCAGTCTGTAAGACATCGCTCACTATTTTACAGTCCGTGTCATTCTCTTTGCCTATCTTCTTGCAGTCTACATATTCCTCATGTATAGCCTACAAAAATCCACTATTTGGACTTCATATCTCTGTGCGTATATTTATTTTACTTCCTTCCAGGTTGTTTCTAGCTTATACTTCTTCCTAGCAACCCTTTCAAACCAGTCCAACCTACCATGATAAAGCAACAGTGTGTCTGTCAGAATATCTCCTGATGTATTTGTTGGTATATTCACTATATTATACTCTAATACATTGCTATATAAAGCATGTAAACTGTTACCCTGGTTAGTAGTTTGGGGTCTACTCCATAGCATATAAATGGTCAACCCAGCCCTGTGTTCTTGAGATGGAACAGACTGCTCTTGTTTGTAAGGCTTACTCCCCCCAATTCCCCGAGTTGCTGTTATTGTTTTAATAGCTTGGATACCTTTTTATAATCTGCTAATTTATCTAACGTCTCTTTCTATTTCATATTCTTAGACCTCACTGTAACTTGGCCAATGACTCATATAAAATTACTTGTTCTCTTTCTTTATCCTCAAGTGGAAAACTCTCAGCATTTGCACACTCTAATTTTGGAATTGCAATTTCCACAAGAATGCTGTTGTTCAACTACCAAGACCAAATAATAATTGCGTCATTAGTTGTGTATAGTTCTTCCTGTCGGGTTAAGGACCCATGATCTTTCCCCGGTCCACTTTGGTGTGTCTATTGGTGTTGTCCTAGTTCAATTCATGTTTGGACAATCATGTTGGTGAGACATTATGGGTGTAGTTTCTGACATTACTAGAAAATATAGTCTCACAACAAACTATCTGATCTTCTGGTTCTTACAGAATTTCTACCCCTCTTCCCAATGCTCCCTGAGCCTTAGGTGTGGGACTACTTTATACATGAATTAGATGGGACTTGATTCTAAAATGCTGCGTTTTGATTGGTGTGGTTGTCTGTAATGGTCTCCATCTGTTAGAAAGTGAAGCTTCCTTGTTGAGGAAAGAGGACTATATTTATCTGTGGGTTTAAGAGCAAACAGAGATTATGCTGGTTTTAGAAAAGTGATGGTTGTAGGTTTTCCTCCAAGGTGACTGTACTAGCCTTTTCAGAATGTCTAATTACCTATGTATTAATGAATTAGAAATTGTCTCACACATTTAAGGAATGATATAAACAATATTAAATTCTTTTTTTCTTTAATTCTTTTTAGGTGTCCGGTTCTGTTCTCTCTGGGAGTGTGTGCTACACTAGTACATTCATCTGTCAGAGTTTTCAGATAAAGAAATTTCCACTCAAGAAGCTGGAGAATTGGTTTTTGTGGGGACTAGCACTTGGTGTGCAATCATGGTGACCTGAATTTGGATCACAGCACCCAGGTTAAAAAGCACTCTTGGGCTGGAGAGTTGACTCAGTGGTGAAGAGTTCCTGAGGTTCTCCCAGAAGACCAGAGTTCAGTTCCAATCACCCTCATCACATGGCTCACAACTGCTCAGAGATCTGATAATGCCTTCTTCTGACTTCTGCACTCATATGTACAAACCCGTACTTATACAAATATTTGAAAATAAAAATAACATCTTTTTAAAAGAGCTATTATCTAGCAGAATTATTTGTAATAGCCAGAACCTGAAAACAACCTAATGCTCCTCAACTGAAGAATGGATTAAAAAATTTGTGGTACATTTACACAACGGAATACTACTAAGCAGTAAAAAAAAAAAATGACATTCTGAAATTTGCAAATATATGGATCTGGAGAGCATCATCCTGAGTGAGGTAACACAGATCTAGAAAGACTGACATGGTATGTACTCGTTCATAAGTGAATTTTAGACTTAAAGCAAAGGATAACTAGGCTACAATTCACAAACCCCAAACACCTAGGTAACAGGAGGAAGTTAAGAGAGACATCCATAGATTACCCTGGGAAGGGGAAATAGGAAAGATCCCCTGAGTAAATTAGGATCATATGGGTGAGCAAGCAAGAGGAGGTGGGAAGAGACTGTGAGAGATTGAGATGGTTGAGTGTGAGGAGCAACGGAGAGGGAACAAAGAACTAGACATCTTGAAAGAGGGTGTCATTGTGGGGTTAGAGAGAAACCTGGTGCTAGGGAAATGTCCAAGAACCCACAGGATATCCCTGGCTAGAACTCCAAATAATAGTGGAGGGGGTTCCTAAACAGGACTTCCCCTATAATCAAATGAATGACCACCCTAAGTGTCATCACAGAACCTACATCCAGCAACTGGTGAAGACAGAAGCAGAGATCCATAGCTAAGCCCTGGGACAAGCTGTGGAGCTCCTAGTTAAGCTGAAGAGAGAGAGGAGAGAGTATAATGAGCAAAGGGATCAGGATCATGAGGCAGCGACTCACAGAGATGGCTGACTCAAGTTATCGGGAGCTCACGGACTCTGAAATTACTGCTGAGGAGCCTTCATGAAAAGGAACTAAACCCTCCAAATGGATTGTCAAATGGTGTGGGCAGTTTGTGGAGCCTCTTGCAGTAGGATCAGACTATGTTCCTGGTGCATGAACTGACTTCTCAGAGCCCATTCCCTACAGAGGGACACCTAACTCAGCCTTGATACTGGGGGGAGGGACTCGGACCTACCTCAACTGGATATGCCAGACCAAACTGACTAACCTTAGGATTCCTTGCCCTTCCTTGGAAATGGATGGGGGATGGAGTGGTGGGGGGAGGCTGATGGAGGACAGGGAGGAAGGGAGAAAGGGGGAGCAGTGGAAGGTATGGGAAAAAAAAACTTTTTAAATAAAAAAAGAAATAAAAAATAAATTTAAAAAAAAAGAGCTTTGGTCATCCCTGAACTCCAGTGCTGTGGTGGATGAAAACAGAAGGATCACTGAGGTTCCAGGCTGCCAGCCCAGCTCCAGGTTGAGTGAGATTTTGTCTCAAAGGAACGAGATGGGGAGAGTTAGACTAGGAAAACAGATGTTCTCCTCTGCTCTCAGTGGACACGCACATGGGTGTGTGTGTCCTTTCACACACGTGTACACATAAACCACACTCCAAAAACACGCGTATACAAAAAATAAATTTCTACATAAAAACGTCACCCTCTTATTGCATTTATGTTTCTAATTAAATCTTCCAATACATGGGTGATAGCCCAGGTTTTAGGCCCTTATTTGTTAATTCCATAATCTATTTTTTTCTGAGGTCTTGTTAAGTGAATTCACATTTTTAAGAACTAATAGTTACATGTATTTTGTGTCTTAACATGGCCATTTCTTTTTTATTGTCTGCTATGTATTGTATTTGTGATGCTAGCTGAACTTGGCTTTTCTTCTTTAAATAATGAGTCTGTTTTGGCCGGTAGTTAACTTACTTAAAGAGCAATTTTATTTTAAGTCTCACTGTTAGTGTTTCTGAGGATGGGTACGGAGCATCCCTCAGCCTAGCATCAATTTAAACCTACCATTACAAAGTGATGCTCTTAGGACTTCAACGAATAAATTCAGTGTTCCAAAGTAGTCTCCAATGAGACTGCTCAGAACTCAATTGTCCTCTAGCCCTTTGTGAACTCTGAGAATTTGTATCTAAGCACTTAGTGATAGTTGGTCATTGTCTCGAATCTTTATACATTGTGTATGTGTCTCTCCATTCATCCATCCATCTATCCATACATCCACCCATTATACCTGGGAAGAGAGAACAGCAACTGAGGAATTGTCTCCATCAGATTGGCCTGTGGACATATCCATGAGGCGTTTCTTGATTGATAATTGATGTGGGAGGGCCCACCTCATCCTGGGAAATACTACTTCTGGCCATGTGATTCTTGGCTAGGTAAGAAGGCAGCTGAGCAAGCAAGCAGTGACAGTGATCCAGGAAGCAGCATTCATCTGTGTTCTCTGCTTCGGTTCCTATCTCGAGTTTCTGCTCTGACTTTCTTTGATTATGGGATGTTACCTGCAAAGCAACCCTTTCCTCTCCAAGTTATTTTGGTCAGTGTTTTTAATCACAGCAACAACCAATGAGACACTGAGGTGAATATACATCATTATATATGAGAAGTGAGTATACATCATTATATATGAGAGAGCAGAGAAGATAGGTGTTGGGTATATAGAAATTGGTGGCTGTGTTCCATGACCCTTCATATAACCTTCTCAAGGGTTCGTTTATATTCTTCTACATGACATGATCTTCCTTCTTTTTCCATCAGAATCACTCACATTTAATTTATTCACTCAACTACTGATAGACACATAGGTTGTTTCTGTGTCTTGACAGTTGCAGATGTGATGGTTTGAATGAACATGATCCCCATAGGCTCATATTTGAATGATTGGTCCACAGTTGTGGAACTGTTTAGGAAAGATTATGAGGTGTGGCCTTGTTGAAGAAGGTATGCTATTGGGAGAGGGCTTTCAAGTTTCAAAAGCTCACAGTATTACCAGTTAGCTCTCTCTCTTTCTGCTTCATGGTTGCTGTCTTATCATCTAAGTTTCAACTAGTGCCCCAGTGCCATGCTGCCTGCCTGCTGCCATGTTCTTGATAATCATAAACTCACCCTCTGAAACTGTAAGGCCCAATGATTTCTTCTCTAACTTGGCTAGGGTCAAAGTGTCTCATCACAATAGAAGTCAGAGTAACTAAAACAGTGAGTAAGTCTGTAATGAATATGGGAGTGCAGACCCTGATCTCAGTTCTTCAGATTATGTGCCCAGAACTGAGACTGTGCTAGCTCTATTTTAAAGTTCTGGAGGACACTCCATAATGTTTCCCTTCACAGCTGCGTTACTGTGTGTTCCCACAGTATGCTAAGTGAGCAGCCAGTCACAGAAGAACAAACGCTGCATGATTCCACTTACATAATGGATCTAAAAACAGTACAATCTATAGATGAATCATGGTTGTTAGAAGATGGGGAGAGAATAAAACGAAGTGGGGGTTGATAATTCATTTGTCAGATAATCTCAAACAGGAGTCAGTGTACCTGGCACACTTTCCTATACCCTTTATTTTTGTTTTCTATTTACTAGCTCATTTAAAAATATAACTTATTTATTTTTCTTTTCTGTGCATTGGTGTCTTAGCCTGCATGTATGTCTGTGTGAGGGTGTTAGGTCTCCTGGAACTGGAGTTATAGACAGTTATGAGCTACCATGTGAGTGCTGGGAATTGGACCTGGGTGCCCTGGAAGAGCAGTCAATGCTCTTAACTGCTGAGCGACCTATCCAGCCCCCACTTACCTAGCTCTTAAGTTCCTGTTTGATTTAGGTACACTTGGCATAAAATAAACTGCACATTAATACAAGGCACAGAGTGACAAGTTTGAATATAGGTATGTACCAGCCAAACTCTCATGGTCAAGTAACAAATGTACTTATCACTCCTGAAAGATTTCATCATGGTAATCCTTTCTTTCTGTCTTTATCCCTTGTACCCATGAAGCCACTGACTTGCTTTTAGGTATTATAGTTATGGCAGTGTTTCGAGAAAATGTTTCTTTCTCAAGGTTGTTTTACTTAGGACTTGCTTTTAGGGTATCTTTGATGGAAATAAAGCAAGTCCCTGGGAAATCTTCCATTCATCTGTGTTTTCCCACATTACTGTTGCTGTAGGAGCAACTGTGATTCTTGCCGAGTGTGAGCACCTGCTGGCTCTCCCTAGCCATTTCAGATGGTTCTTTTTCTGGCCACAGCTAGTGCCCCGCACACAGGTGTTCTGTATTTTACTGAATATTTGAGGACATTCCATGTAATTGTATTATATTAAGTGCTATATCTTTTCAAGGTTTATCAGGAAGATTATAGCATGTAATGACAAGTCTTTAAGGTTTGTACAGTATCTAAAGGAAAAATAAGTATCTTCATTTCTAGTTGATAACTTACAAATGCCCCAGGGAATGGAATTGAGATATGGGTTTGGTCCTCAGGACGTCTAGGCAGATCCTGAGTTAGCCTGGTTAGCGACTAGCTGCATTTCTCTAATAGAATGCTTGCATTTTACTCCCAATCATGTTTTGTGTCTAACTGTAAAAAGTCGAGTTAACGCGCTAACTAGGTTGCTCTTTCTGTCTTTTTCTGACAGTTGCTTAGCACAGAGAAAGCAGTTTCCTTTAGACTGGCTGCAAGAAATAATGCTTTCTCCTCCCCAGTCTGATGGTTCATTTGGCTTGTTATTTTAAATTGGGCATAATAAGCTCCCGTGATGATTCCCCTTCAGCCTTGACTGGTTGCTGCATTGGCCTATTACACAAATTGACCATATTGCCACTTGTTTCATGTTCTGTGGCTAGAAACTTGAGTCGAGATTTTAGGATGGAAAGGGATATGGCAATCCTGATTTTGGAAAGAGCTTCTCTTTGCTTCCTAGATGAAGAAGGATGGAAACAAAGAGGCTGGAAATGTTCCCTCGGAGTCTCTGCTTAGTTGACTAGAAAATGCTTCATATGTTCTTTTTGAATTGCGAAGTTACAGATATAGTGTGTTTATTTGCATTCACTCACTTATTCACTCATTTATCCATTCATTAGTTCATTCATTCATCTATCTATCATCCATCTATCTATCTATCTATCTATCTATCTATCTATCTATCTATCTACCTACCTATTTATAATACAGGGTCTTGCTACTTAGTCCAGGCTGGCCTTGAACTTAAAATACCGCTTATGTAGTCTCCCAAAGTGTTGAGGTTACAAGTAAGGGACACTGTTTCTTGTTATTGTTTTTTATTTTTCTTCTTTCCTTCCTTCCTCTTTTTCTTCCTCTTTCTTCCTTTATTTCTTCCTTCCTTTTCCCTCTTTCTTTCTTCCTTTTCCCTCTTTCTTTCTTTCTTTCTTTCTTTCTTTCTTCCTTTCTTTCTTTCTTTCTTTCTTTCTTTCTTTCTTTCTTTCTTTCTTTCTTTCTTTCTTTCTTTCTTTCTTTCTTTCTTAGTGGAATTGTTTTGAGTAGGGGAAGTTCCTTTTGCAAATTCTGCTTGACATCTTCTAGTTAACCTGAAAAGGTTGAGTTATAGTCTATATTTCATTGTAATGTTAATTGACTTAAACGTCCTTAAAAATGGTCTACTTCCCAAGCATTCATGCAGCAGACAGGGACATTTTAATTATTTACCTTCATCCTTCAAACTTGTATAGTAAATAAACTATATGGATTTCATAGCTTGAATGTCAGAAGAGTTCAGTTGAAGAGAAGAACATTCCATGTATTTTTCTACTGTTCCTTTTCTGGAGGTTTGTTCAGATTAGGCAAGGTAGGAAACAAAGGCCATAGCACCTCCTTGTGCCCCAGCAGACATTGTAAAAGGATGATGGCTTCCTGATGAAAGCACTTTCTTTTAGTATTTTCTGATATGGCTTTGATGGTGTGTATGAGCTTTGCATTGCTCTGCAGTTAACTTATATATTATGATATCTACTGGGGAACAAGAGCCATACATTGTTGTTTTCAGACCATTTATTCCTCCAGGCACCAGAAATTACTTTTATACCTAGCCATCTGTAACTGGTAATTCATGATTTTTGTGCCCTAGATCCATACATAAATTTAATCTTAGCATTCCAAGTCATGCCTTGTTAGAAATTAATTTTTGAATATATAGTAGATAATTCTCTGTATAATAACTTCTTACCGAAACATTTGTTTTGGTAGAATCTAAGAGGACTCACTTTGGATTTTACTTGAGATTCTTGCCTCTCAAGATAGCCAACAACCAATCCTAGGGTGGAAGAAAAAATAGCCGGACTCATATTGAAGCATCTTTTTACGCATAAAGACCTCGTTAGCCAATTAGTTGGATCCAAGTTTAAAGGTATAAGACAATCTGAGGGGAAATGGTTATTGCCTGTAGGTAACCAATATGGAAAAACCGAAAACCAAACCCCAAAAACTAACCCGCAGTTAATCCTATCTTTCTTGAGATAACAGAAAACTCAAGTCAGTTCATCATGCCACTCTTTTTCCATCTTTTAATAATCATCAAGTAGTGCATAAAGTTTACAGTGTGATCCAATATAGTATATTACAAAGAGAAATGATGTGTGGATTCACAAAAAGTGTCTTGATATACCATAAAGTTCACATTTTGCTCATTATTTTGCACATAAGGATAAGGAGAAGAGGTGAGAAACTGAGGCATCAGGGAGGGGAGCTAAATAGAGAATACAAGTGTCAAAGGCTTGGTGGGACTCTGAAGACACCAGCTGAAAAAAACTTCAAATAGTTTCCAAAAGACAGAGCTGAGCTACTGAAGTAACCGGTACATTTGCAGCCTACTAACTTTGTTGGGAAAATTATGGCACCACAAAAGCAATCTTTCAGATTATGGGAAGAATTGCATTGAATTATAAAATCTAATTAATTTCTTATAACATAAATGCATTTGCTTTCATAACTTTAACTTTCCTTTCTAAAACAATTCTAATAGATTCCCTTTGAACTTTGTGCTGCCAAAATATGGTTTTATTTTAAGTGGGTTCACTGTGAAATGCCTTTCTTGCTATCAAACGGATGAGATCCTCTCATGAGTGAGGCGTTTACCTTCTTCTTCTCTTTCAGCCCAACTGTTCACAGTCCCCCTTTTAACCTCCTTGTCTTTGCTCTGTTATTTTTCAGCTCTTTTCCTTTCTGTCCTTCATGACTTTGACAAGAATCCAGTTCCCAGAAAACCACAGAGGTGAGTGTAACTCAGGGGTCGGCTTTGTGAGATGCTTGTCAACCTGTGGACTCACTGACTCTTCTTCCCTTTATTAGGAAATATAAAAACAGACAGCAAACACTGGACTTATCTCATTTTCAACCGTTTCACACAAGTAAATGTAATCTCTGAAGCTCACTTTATTTTTATTTAATCTCTCTAAGGAAGAGGAAAATCACCCCAGTAATTATTAGCTATCTTCCCCTTAAGGAGAACTGGGCAGGCAGATTTGGAGTAAAGTCCCCTTCCACCAAGAGAAAACCTTATTTGCATATACAACTCTCAGGACGTGTCTGGGTCCTGTTCCTTCTGATTAAAGGAAACACCTCCCATAATGCTGTTCTCTTCCTCAGGGAGTCTCCCTCTTCCTTTCTTCTCCCCCAGCCTTCACCTTTTGAATGTTACACAGCACAAAATATTCTAAAGAAGTCGCCTCTACCTCCTCCTACCCTAACTATGGTCACGGATGTATCTAGAGAACAAATCATGCAGGCAAAGCTCCTGCCTGGCAGGAAGCCTACATTTTCAACTGTGTGCATTGCAAAAAACATTGGCCGGGATGTAATGTAAACATTGACTTACAAGCTTTGGTGTGCTCACTGTTTGTGTTGTATAAGTAGCTCATTGAAAATGAAGGGGAAAGAGATTTATCATCTTACTTATACAAGTCAGGTTCTGTGGGGAGAGGGATTTGAGGAGAGTGTGCTGAGCAAGGAGGCGGTAAGTGTTTGGTCTTTATAAGCAATGAAAGGCAAGAAGATAATGTTTAGGAAGAAGAGATTTGTCTAGCCAACAAGAGCCAGGTAGTGCATCAAGCCATGACAAAAATGGAAACTACGCTTTCTGCCGTGACTACACAAAGGATATTAGTAGTCTCTTATACATACATACATATATGTGCGTCTGTGCTCGTTTTCACACACACACACACACAGGCACGCACGCTAAACATAGCTAATATTTGTTGAGTGCTTAACATGATAAATGCCTTTCTTTCTCAGGACAGTTCTATGTTGCAAGCTGTTCTTTTCACTTTACAGAT